>JAOYNN010029573.1:0-12747 GCA_025770095.1 Goniobranchus kuniei | reverse complement strand
ACATAGAGAGAGAGAGAGAGAGAGAGACAGAGAGAGAGAGAGAGAGAGAGAGAGAGAGAGAGAGAGAGAGAGAACAATTTCATTAATTCATAAGTTATGAAATATAACATGTAATGATTGGAGAGAGACGTTAAATCGTCAAGAGTGAAACAAATCGAGCAAGAAACCAAAATCGTTTGAAGTCACAATCATTTGATTGATACAGAGTCTACTCTCCATTCCCCCCCACTCCTTTTTCATTCTCTATATAATATCTTTAAAAGCATCATTATCCTCCCTATTGGAGATCTAGGCAATGCCACGGTATTGATTTTTATCGAACCCCATGTTTTGTTGAAGCGGGACCTTGGAGGAATATTTCAGAGGTGGCGCCGCTTATGACGTCATCGATAAGTGTGTTCGCAGGGATGGGGTGGACATCGACATCAATCATCCTTCCTCAAATATCATTTAGCGCTGTTAACACTCACTGTAGGCATCCTTTTAAAAAGAAGCTTATAAATTTCGATTTTTTAATGAACAAACAGCACGACGATATCAGAATTAGGAATTTACCGAAGGTGGCACGTTTGACACATCAAGGGTTCCGTGAAATACCACCGATATAGGTCAAAAGGTCATAGGTTATACGTGTCCCTGATCGCATCCATGAAGACCCCGTATAACATACGGATACGTTTCATGACGGTGAGTATTCTCCGATTTCTCGTTGATAATTTCTGATACCCTCTCATGTGAGCACACTGATCGTTGTCCTAACCATAATTATGATACACACAAGTCATATAAGCCCCCTTTTTTTATAGGTTAGAGCCTGATTGAAGTCTTGTGTTGATTTTTTGATGAATCCCAAGTTTTAGGTTTAGGTCGTTCATATGAATAGAGGTTCATCTGAATTCAAAAGAACCGAGTTTGTCTTGTTTTGTGTTTAGGATGATGATAGTAAGGGTGCCGCCGAGTGGATGGCGAGGTTTGAGAATCACACTTGGCGTGTGGATCTATACCATGATTTCAGTTTTACACAGATCTAGATCGGGCCTTTTAGATCTAGAAAGTAGCAATCGCAAACATTCAAACCATCAAAGGCTGCTAAACTAAGCGTTCTTGATCGTTTGTTCCACAGGAAATCGATGAACCGAAAATCCCCTGATTCATTTCTTTTGCATGTCTTTGACAACACCCTGGAATCCACTATAGTCATAGTCTATACTTACTATAAATCTAAATCTAAGCTAGATCTAGATAATTTGGATCTAGATCTAGATAGATCATACATTTTATTTGTAAGCCTAGATCTAGAACTAGATCTAGATCTCTAAATTATATCACAATATTAATAATAAAGGCGCTTCTGTCTAGAACCTAGAGATCTTGTCTAGAAGAATGTAGACTAATGTAGTCATGGTTCATAATTCATTCTTATTGAATTGTATTTAAATTAAATAGTATTGTTTTTGGTTGAAAAAAGAATCTAGATATCTAGATCAGCTCATCTAGAATTCTAGGTTATAGGCTGGCATTGGCATATCTAAATCTAGATCTAGATTAGGCATAGATCTGGATCTCTCTAAATCTTGAACCTGATGATAAAGTGCAGCCTATCAAGATAAGCCTATCTAGCTCTAGTCATAAGGGCTTCCCTTGTCTTCACCCTTTGGTTTTGTTTCCTAAGGGGTAGGCCTACCTATTTAAATTTAATTTATAGAGTTCCTATTTTCACAACATCTTAAAAGTTGACATACAGGCTACTTTCACAATGTAATGTCAAGATACTCTTTGACCCACTTACCTCTTCAGAAATCTTCCCTTTAGACATTTGTCTTTAAATTGACTGCTTAACATCCACCCGCCTTTCTGCCTCACATCCACATCTGCCTGTCATCCACATCTCTCCAGGATACAGAATTTGCTCTCTTCAAAGATTACCCCACTATTATCCACATTACTTCGTCTAACATCCACACCTTGGGAGAGTGTTGATTTACTATTTCCTCCTTTCTAAACAAAACAAGACCAAACCTTACCCTCCGCCTACATCCACATTTGTCTCCCGAGAATGTGGATGTTAAGTGGAGACCACACTGTATCATTATAATTTTAAGATCTAGCCTTTGTATATATAATATATGTTATCTGTCATCAAACGCAAGTCTCTCTAAATCTTATTGTTGTGATTTTCTATGCAGTTTGTATTATATAAATGTTGATTCTGAATCAACTCGATCTACCTTTTTGATAGAATGTAGAGTAGGCTTGTAAATATCCTAAACTGTAATTCCTACTTGTGTTTGATATTGATACTAATGAAAAACATCAGGCAGACCACTGCCACCACCAATATGTAATGTAGTTCATACGCCCCATCCAATTTGGTATCTCTATGGATAATACTAATACAGTCGTCTCCACGTACTAAGGCATTGTGTTAGAGGCCCTTTCCCCTGCTGTTCCTGTGTAATGGAATTTTTCTTTCTTTAACTTAAATGACTGGTCCCCAGACTCCCTGTCCGCCAAAAGGGCTGCTTTTTCATCTACAAATTAACATTTTCCCCCCACCTTTTTTCTAAATTACTTTTTTTATCATCTTGTGAAGTAAAGTGATTAATCGTATGTCTGTGTCCTGATCAGTAAGCATCCTTGTGATACCCACATCTGTGCTGACTTCTTAGATGTCATTCACCAGACATACTGCATTTGACTAGTGACTTGTATGGCCATCAGGGTTGTCCATTTAATGACTAGGTGCTGACCAGCCTAATGATTTGGCATGTACTGGTGTCAGTTGTGATTACACCAATGCTATGCTCTTGCCAAGTGGATGATAGGTGTCTCCCTCTCCCTGTGCGTGCTTGGTCCCCTTTTTAAATTATTGATTGAATCATTTTCATTGGCTTAAGAAATCAAGTTTCCCCACATATTTTAAGTCAATCAATGAAGATTGTATAAATGTTGATTATGAGGTAAATTTTGTGGGTCACCATTCAATTTACTTATAGGCTTATGCAGTGAAACACATCCAACTTCCTATCATGTCTCATTCAAGTTATTTGATTGACCATGGATTAGTGCTTCGGTAATGTATTATAGCACGTCCTTTATGCACAAATATCTAGAAAGGACGTTAAGATTTTAGCCATGTGCATCCCAAGGACGTACATTTATTGTAGCCCTCATAATGTTTTGTTTTGAAGCTGAAGCAGTTGAAACAAATATGGTAGAGGAGAGTCCCTTCCATTTGCATCTGCTTGATATTGCACTTTTGGGAAACAACATGGCACTCATACTGTAGCTGAATCAAAACAAAACGGGAAACAGACCTGGTGCTGGAAACCATGAAGTACACCAAGCCGACCCAGGCCTAGGCTTAGAAATGGAAACTGAATGACTGGTGGCGGCAGGGGTCCGACTGGTGTGAATTTCCTATTTTGTTGAATGTGTCATTTTTGTAAAACTGACTCACTTGACTTAAACCATCCGCTTGCAGTATTGTCCGATGCTGCAGTCTCGGCTGTTTTCTGTATCTCTGAATTGAACGCATACCATTCTTTTCTGTTTTGGGCATTGTCTCTCAGTGTCTTGTAATCGATGCTTGTTTTAAGCTCTTGAGTGTTTCCTCTTATGCTTTTAAGGTCATTATTCAATGTTGTTGGTAGTGTAGCTGTGGGTTTTCCTCTAACCTTTTTCTTGTAGTCTTGGGTGAAATAGAATACAATCCATTGCCATATTTGCCGGTATCGCTTTATTTCTTCTTAGGAAGTGACCAAATAGTTTCTATCTTCTTTCTAGTACAGTAGAATCTTGGTATAATGTACTCCCTTTGGACCAAGAAATTAGTACGTTGCAGCCGAGGTCCATCATAGCCATGGTTTCAAAGGGAAACCATCCAGTTGATGACTTATTAAATAAACGTGCATTAGCTCATCACATTTCAGACCAAAAGCAATGTGCCCTGTGTGGGTCCACATGGGTGGCTTAATTTTTTGTGTCAATCTTTTATCGGTTCGACCAAATCGTGTTCACAATAGTTTTTGATAAAGCCATTTGTCTGGCAATATCAGCCTGTTGCGTTCACATCTAATCTCAGAAATGATCATTTTCTCTTGAAGAGAGAGAGAGAGACAGAGAGATTTTCTTTTTGATGCCATGATGCAGTTGGGGATAACGATGACTGGTGTGAGTAAATGTAGAAATGAAAAAATGCTGATAGTGATGGTAACATAGATCGAAGAAGAGTGACTGTAAAAGTGCAAGTCATTATGGTCCTACACAAAGCCACACCTACCACCCAATTGTATTGGTTGGAAGAAATTTAATGTCTATCATTAATTAAATCAATAAATGATTCATATGATTGGATTGTGGAAACAATGAACTTGATAAAGCAAGCCCCAGACGTTAACATTACCATTGTCTTTGATGTTATAATGTGGGATGATAGAATAAAAATTTTCCCTGAAGGCATGTTGATGACTCACGAACTGTTGGGACGTTTATAATTAAGGATGGGACTGTGAATGGTGCCTTCCGGCATTACAAAGACTGAGCGAAGATACGAGACCGAGGTTTGAACATCTGGTTTAGGTAGGCCTACATGGCAAAAGATGCCTACTACCCAGACCACGGCGAACTTCAACTCTACACCGCTCGCCCATGTTATGTTATCAAAGGGTTCTGGCTAACGTAGGCTTGCTGACATTTAACCTTTGATAAAGTTGTTGTCCACTTTGATTAATGGGAAAGAAAGCATGTTGAAAAAATGGGTTAAAGTGAAATGTTGTTCTGAAAATGTCCGTTGCATCCAAAAGCATGTTCTAGAAGAGTACATTGTGGACAGCTTGATTTATGAACAAAAATATGCTTTGGTACTTGGAAAAACATACTTTGTTGCAGAATGTATGTTGTATCAAGGGCACAGTATACTGAGATTCTACTGTATTTGGATTGATATAAGTTTTTCTTGGCATTTTTTGTATAACAATTTGGTAGATATTATTGTTGGATAGTGTATTCTAAGGACGCATCTCAGTTGAGATCGATGGAATGCGTCTAATTTGTTTTCATCTGTTTTTGTCAAAGCCCACGTTCCCGAGTTGTAGGGTAGGAAGGATTTAACCAATAAGTTGTACACATTGAGTCTAGTGTTCCGTTTGACATTTTTATGGCAGCTCCAGATGTTTGTCAGTTTATTAAATGCTACTTTGGACAGGTGTTTCTGATTTTCTGTGTCCTCTTTACTGCCAAGCAATGATCCTACTTTGTTTGCGGTTTTCCATTCCTCATTTTCTCTATTAATTTTTAAGATTTTAAAGATTTTTGGTAAAACTGATTCTAAATTCTTTTATTAAATACAGTAAGACACAGAGATCTTCATAACTTTTATTTTCAAAAGAACTCTTAAAAATTATTAAAGGACCCCTAAAAATTATTAATGGTGTTAGTATGGATAGTAAGATTATATATATGGTTAGCACATTGCAAAATTGAAAGTTCATCGGGAAAATGCAGGATTGCATTTTATAATAATCCTGTGAATTGAAATCTAGTTTTTGTGTAACCTATCACTCCTTGCAGTGTATCCTTAGGCAAGGCACTCTCAAGCCTCTTACTTTAGTCAACTCAGTTGTGAATATGGCTTTGTCCTTAAGACAATGTTGTTGTTAGTGTTGAAAAGTATATTTGCGCCTAACAAGCTCAAGGCAAGTCTCCTTCAGAGTGCTTTCTCTTGCTGTCTTCTATGGGTCAGGTGTCGCCAGCATGGTTAAATTGTAAACAAGCATCGTATGACTGCAATTGATCTCTATTTTACTTCAACTTTACAGTTTTTGGCTCTTTCATTGTAGATTGAAGATTCACTGTTGCCTGCTAATAGAAGACGGTTATATTTGTAACTATATTATAATATAATAGTATTTGAGATGAAAATATTTTGTCCTTTGGTGGTACCAATTTGGTGTAAACTGATATAATGATTAATGATGTACAATTTTAAAGAGTACTTAATTCCCATTTGAAGAAACAAGCATACACATTTATTACATTGCTTAAAATGTTGTTTCATTTTAATACTTTTTACCTTTGTTCATCCAGCAAAATCTTGACAGAAATGAAGAAAAAGAAGCCTAAAGCCCCAGGAATCTGAAAGAAAAACGTTCTAGAGCTTTTGGCAGAAGATGGGATTATTGCAAGACAGTTATAGTAAGTCTTGAAATGTCCACTCATAATTTTATAGGCAGTATTGAGAGAGAAATATATAATGTTATAATTTTTAACCTCTTGCAACATAGATTACAGATGAATGCCTCTCATTTTTAAGATAAGTGAAAGTTAGCTCAAAGTTAGAAATTTGACATAACATGGAAATTGACCCAGCCTCAAATCTTTATGTTGTTGAAAGAAGTCCTTTGCACATGAAGTCAAATCTTTCAATATATTTTAAAGATCTTTTTCTACAATGGTTTACAGACGTAAAAGAGAAATGAAAATGCTGCTACACTAAAGTTTAATGATCGAGCTTACCTATAATTGGATATTTACCCTAAGAGAGAATGTTAATTTTCTTGTTCAATGAAACTGAAACTTTCATTACTGAATGCTGATTTTTAGTACAAGTATTCATTATAACATTTCAGATTGTATATTTGCGACTCAGCTGATTTGCACTGTACTGAATGCTGATTTTTAGCACAAATATTCATTATAACATTTCAGATTGTTTTGTGACTCAGCTGATTTGCACTGTACTGAATGCTGATTTTTAGTACAAGTATTCATTATAACATTTCAGATTGCATTTTTGTGATAAAGTTTTGAATATGTTGGTATTGCTATGCATACGTATATGAATTTGAAGAAGAGAAATAATATCCAAGGCTTGTAATTATTTGATTCCATCTGTCAAAGTGACATTTTCTTTGGAGTCAAATGTTGTTTGTTTGTGTGGTTTTTGTGTTTTTTTTATTAATTATTAAGAGTATGTTTTCGTTTTCTGACCGTTATATATCTTGTCTTTATAGATAGCAGCTAAAATTTGACAATGGATGCTGATGGATCTGGATTCTCTTTTCCTGGCACAGATTTCAGCAGGCAAGGCTAGAGTATATATGCCCCATAATAACCTTACCTCCCAATAAGTGTAATTTCTTTCTGGTGTATATATATATATATATGTCATTATGTACTTCAAAATGAAAAATGCAATAAAATATCAACATTCCTATACTGTTGGATGATTGTTCTAAGTATGTATTTCACATATGTCCGTGTACTATATCAGAGTGGGTAATGCATTTGTCTTTTGAGCCAAAGATCTTGTTTTGATCTTGACTCCACCTGTGCAGGCTTGACTTTTGAAACCCAGCTTCTGGACACTTATCCCATTAGTATCAGGATCCTGTAAATGTAATGATTTACTTGACTAAAAGTTGTTTCGCAGACTGATTTACAGGCATGGTTGCCTCAGCTTTTTTTGTGATTTTCACCATCAGAATTCTCCATTTTTGTTTATCTCCTGCAATTGACCTTAGATGGTTTACCTGCACTTGTTGTTGGCATATCATGATCCTTCATGCACTGTTCAGTCAATAAATAAGCTTGATGAGCAGTCATTTTACAGGTGATTGATAGTGTAGAAGGGCTGGGATCCATGGCTAAAGTATGCTTGACACATGACTACGGTTGCAGGATAAATAAAAAATGCAATGGTTATTTTTCAAAAAGTGCACTCAGTATAAGTTTTAAAATGCCAACAAGGCATGGAAAGTAAGTATGAAACTGCTCTTCTTTCCCCAATTTAAAAATAGTCACTGGAACAAAGATCATAGTAAAACCTGAAACAGTTTTCACAAGAAACAAAAGTAGTTTGACACAGTGTTGGACATTGTACTGAAATTGTTATGGCTGAATGTACAGCAATTGGTGTGTAAAGAGTTAAAGCCTACTCTCTGCATTATCATAACCCAAGATGAAGTGAACTTATCTTTGTCAGCAGTGTTGTACATTTAAGAAAATGTTGGTGTATCTGCATAGTATATGATTTTGAGAAAACTTGCAATTTATTTATTTATTTTTTTTACCTTAGAGGTGGGAATGGGAGGGATGGATCTCCTAAGGCATATCAATGTTGGTGTATGCAACACATGAATCGTGTTACTTATTTTTGTTTATTACTCTGTCTTTTGGATGCTTTAACAAAGCTTTTTTTTTCATGATTTCAGGGGACAGGATGCAGCTGATCCAAGGGTATGAATATTACCAGTTTCTTAATCTCTGTGATAATTTTGTTTTGGGGTTTTATCTTCTCATGGGGTGGGGTTGATAATTATTATTTTATGGGAATATGCATTTCAAGCCTTTTTTTTTTTTAGTTTTTACAAGGGAAATGTTTTCTAGACATTATTTACTATTTTATCTTCTGACTTTAAAAGTTTTAATTCTGTATTGAAAATATTATTCATCTGTAGAGCTTTTAAATTTGAGTTAAGCGTTTAATATTATTAAAAATAAAAAAGGTCTGAAAATTAAAACAAGCAGAAGCATCTTCTTGGAAATTGAATACAATTTGTTTTATCTTCTTATAATTTATTTACCTGCTGAATAGTGACTTATATGAATTGTATAAATGATGACATGAGATCTGGCATTATGTATAAAAGCTTATTACCACACCATTGTTTAATGGATGGAAGTTGATTGGGAGATAAGAGGCATAGAGGTGTGGTTCTGGATTTATGTTACAGAGTTGTCAACCCTCAAGATTTTTGCATGAGTGTCAAGCAAAAATGGCTCATCTCACGCTATCCCGAAGTTTCTTTGCGGGTTGACGGTTGTTATTTTTTTCCAACTCCAGCGATAAAACTTGCGAACAAAGTGAAATCAAGCATCGGTCGTCTTAGTAATCATATTCGTTGAATGTTAGCCGGTATTGCTGGTTGTGCAGAGACAAATATAGTGTATCGTTTTGTTATAAAAAACGGTTGAAAACCAAACATTTCACTGTCCGTGGCCTCATTTTTTAAAAGAAAAGAGAAAAAATATGACCGCTCCGAGAAACCCCGCTGTGACAGTTGACAGACAATATCGATCGATAGCTAAGCCGATTGAGGCGGGCTGGGCAAAGGAGGATCTCGTTGCATTCACGGGATGCACTACCGATAAGCATTTGTTGTTGCCTTTTTTAAAAAGCTGTAGAAGTAGGTCAAAGTATTGCTTTTAAAGACACCTATGGCAAAAATCGAACTGTGTATGGAATCTCCTGCAATTTTTTTTTATCTCCCCATTTTTTTTTTTGGCAACTCTGATGTTAAAACATGACATTGTAGCACGTAATGTATTTTAAAAGGCAGACTTTTATGTGTTTTTGTCATTTCTCATGTCATGTACATAATTGTTTGAGCATGTACTTACCCATGAAATAAAAAAAATAATTGTGAAGGTATCTCCCATCTTTTTATGAACAGTCATGGGGTGACATGTTCTTGGACAGCATTGTGGAAGATGACTCGGCTCCCCCTGATCCGAATGACAATGGTATGAATGATGCAGTCCTTGGGCCACCCACACCTCAGGTTTTGCAGCAGTCATCCCAGGCCTCGGCACTTGGACAACAACTTCAGATACAGTATGGGTTTGAGAATTAAATTGCATGAACTATCCGAGTGTACATGTTTAGACTATTCAATTGGGAAAAAAAAATTTTGTATTCAAAATGCTTATAGTAGTTTTGAAATATCTGCTTCTTACGGTGTGTCGCTTTTACACAAACATTTCAATTTACATTGCTTTTGAAATCTGTAGTGTACATGTCTGAAGGATGCAGTATATTCCATAAAATATAATTGCAATGTTGTTTTTCCGTTTCTTCTGAATTTGTTCTTTTTGCCAGTAATTTTTCCATGAAAAAATACCAATTCTGTTGTTGGTGGGTTTTTGTTGTTTTGTTTTTTTTCATATGTTGGCATCAATTCTTTGGAATTCTTCTTTTATTCTTCTAGGTTAGCTCAGCAGAATGTCAACCAACAGATTATCACTGATACTGGAACAAAGTGAGTGTATAATATGTCTATTGATGTATTTTATGGCATCTTGTTTGTTTTTTTTAAAGCGTTTTAAGGCTAAGCATTTATAAGGTCTGTCCATGCATTTATTTCTAGAATGTGTTTTCCCTTTCTATGTATTCATTAATGTTATACTTGTCTCAGCATACCAACCCATTTGCAAGCAACTTTGACAAATAATGGAGTACCTCAGTCAAATACATCCAATGTTGGAGGATCAGTTGCCTATTTGACTCCATCTGCCTCATCACAGCATCAACATATCAGTTCAGGGGGTAGCATCCAGAATGTTTTAGCAACCAATCAACCATCAGCTGCTGTGACTGTTTCACAGGGTGGAACGAAGTTGGTGCAGATTGGGCCATCATTTCCCGTTGCTGCTGTGAGTAAGATTTCCATATTTTTCTTGTTCTTGAAGATTTAGGGATGCAAAGTACCATGTGGAGATATGTTCAAGATGTGCCAGCTGGTCATAAAATGGCACATAGCAAAGTGGAACATCAGCTGTGATTTAAAAAAACAAACAAAAAAAAAGTCCTTACGCACATCCTATAATATTTAAAAAATTTCCATTTCATGCATCAGACATGGTTAAAAAATTGCAATTATGGTATCATTATGGTCAAACTGCATACATAATTTTGAAAGGAAACTGTAGTGGCATTCACATATATTGTGCTCTCAGCTAGCCCAGCTCTTTCAAGCCCCTTTTTGTCGTTTGTCTTTTCAAAAAGTATTATGGCTAGTTTTTATGTTGAGTTTCTCTTTGGCTGATAACTCTGTAAAATGAAATATCATTCATGATCAAAGAGTTCTTTTTTTTTTTTTTTAAAGTAATTTTAAAAAAGATGACAAAATTAATCCATTGGCAATACACCTAAACTACTCATTACAGATTGGTGATGATTTTCTCATCTGGTATAATATGATTAGATATTTTGTTAATACATAATGAAATAAATCTTTTGCAACCAATAATTTCAGGTACAACAGCTCCAGAATAGTGTACCGCTTCAAACACTTTTACAACCTGGTCAGCAGATAGCTGGTCAGACCATCTACGGAGGGCAAAATCCAAGCCTGTTTCCTACACAGGGATCAGTCCATATAGAGAATCCAAAAGTCGTGAATGTCAACTTTGGACCACATGTCATCCAGCCTGATGGAAGTGGTCAGCAGACAATAATTCAGGTAATAAGCACAGAAGGTTTGACGATAGTCTAGATGTAAAAAGAACTAAAGGCATGCAGTTTGTTATGAAAAGTGATCTTTTTTCCCCACAGGGATGTTAATCCTTCAGATTTTTTTTCTGATTTCAGAATCTTTTACATCCTTAAACACTGTCTTAAATTTCTTTCATATCTGCTAGTGTAATTTATTTATACTTCTCTATTATTTTGTTACCAGGCAATATTTCAGAATTTTTTTTCATCTTGCATTTACATCCCTATCCCATCTTTTAGCTTACCCCTTCTTGGGTGGGTTGCCACATTGTATTTTCTGTTTTCAATTGGTAGGCTACAACTCAGTGAAATCTTTCTTTGACATACCTTATTCTTGTGTGAAGTTATGAAGATAGTTGACTTACTTGACTTATTCTTTTTCACTCCTCGTGGGGCATGTTGTCTTAACAGTAATCTTCCACTTTTCTCGGTCTCTGGCACAGGTCTTTGTCTCTTCTCAGGTCAGACTAGAAGCTTTGTTGAATATAACACAAACTTTATTGATCCACTTGCAGAAAATTTGTTGTTGAATATTGGTACATATAATAAAGTAACAAAGTAAATAATTCATTACTAACAGGTTACATTTTGCTTTAAATACACAAACGTACACACAAAATGCTTCCTCCCATAATACATTCCTATTCTTATTCTAATGAAGAAACATTGATATATTATATTTCATGTTAGTAATCAACTTTCTTCTCTCTTTTTCTTTCAGACTGCTGAGGGAAAGCGTGTTCTTATCACCAATTCCCAACTCCAGCACCTGCCACAGGTGAGTTTGCTTTAAGAAGTATTTGTTAATTAATTTTTTTTAATATGAAATATGTATTCAAGATACAAAATAAGGTTTAATGTCCAAAATGGTACCTTGCTTTGTTTTTATAAGTAGAAGAATCATAATTTCATTCTCAGTGATATGTTTTTATTCCTTACTATTTTCTGTGTATGGGTCCTGGGACTTCTCCAGCTGGGGAGAAGAGTAGAATTTAGGCCCAGTACAGATTCTCCCCATGCAACTCGTTACAGACGAGTAACAGACATGTAAATTCGTAGCCAATTGTCGGATTTCCGCCAAATTTGACTTCGTCTGCCATGAAAATTTAAAAACAAAAAAAAATAAAAGAAAAGACAAACAGCATCAAAACCCAACAAACGAAAAATGCAAACCGACGATGATTTCTCCGATTTTAGCTTATGGCCTACCCACTACAATTGTAATTGTACTAGGCTAGTCTCACTAGGCCTACCACTGCACCTCACCTATATTATTATTACATGTATCAGGCCTAGATTCTACAGGCTTATAACACAGAGCTGTGCTTATAGGCTAAACAAGACCACACTCAGCGCTCAGATGTCAGCCCCCACTCACTAGGTGAAGTTGTGTGCTTATCTGCCAGCTCTCATCACTAGGGTGTCTGGACGAGATTTTTGCTCACTGTCACACAACCAACACATACGATGTG
>JAOYNN010029462.1:0-12747 GCA_025770095.1 Goniobranchus kuniei | reverse complement strand
ATAATAATAATAATAATAATAATAATAATAATAATAATAATAATAATAATCTCCAATTACAATTACAATGACAAAGAGTTCAAAGAATGCTCAATGTTTACACAAAGTGTAGCGATTGTTCAATTTCACAGTTAATGTAATAATGAACAATCTATAAGTAAAAGTACATACAAGTATACACTTGCTTAAAATATTTCACAGATGTAAACACAAAAGAACATAGAAAATATCTACACTCTACAGCCACAGGATATACTTCAGGATCAAGCTTTTCTTCACACTGTTTCTCAAGATACTTAATGACATCCTCTCCCTTTTTTCCCTTTGCCCTCTTTCTTGGTGTAATCATTTCCAGCTCTGTCTGCAAAGTATACTGCTTATTCCAAAAGCCCATCAATGTCTCATTTAATGCATCACCAAACTGTTTATTGCACACATACACACACACAAACAAGCACATGCACTAACACAGACACAAAGAAGTTATCTCTTTCCTTTCATCCACTCTTCCTCTCAAAGAATCACACACACAAAAACTCTCAAACTCATAAACACATTTACAAAATCGTTCTCTGTCAAATAAACATTGACTCTTTCTCATAAACACACATATACAAATACAAACAAATTCTGTCCCTTCTCTCACTCACTCATCCTCTCAAATTATCATACAAACAAGATCTGGAACTCATACATATGCACATTTACAAACTACTTCTCTTTCAATGGCACATTGACCTTCTCATAAACACACACACACATACAAATTCCCTCCCTCCTCTCACTCACCCATTCCCTCAAACTATCACACAAACAAGCTCTCTAACTCATACAAAGGAAAACTTACAGAATCGTTCTCTTTCAAAGATACATTGACTCTTTCTCATAAACACACACACAAACACACACATAAACATACAAAAAAATTCCCTCCTTTTCTCACTCATTCTTCATCTCAAACTATCACACAAACAAGCTCTCTAACCCATACACAGGCACACTTACAAACTTCTTCTCTTTCCATGACACATTGACTTGCTTATAGACACACACACACGTGCACATACACACACAAATCCCCTCCCTCTTCTCACTCACCCTTCCTCCCACACTATCAACACACAAGCACTCTATCTCATACACAGGAAAACTTACAAAATCCTTGTCCTTCAATGAATCATTGACTCTTTCTCATAAACACACACAAAAACACAAATAAATTCCCTCCCTCACTCTTCCTCCCAAACTATCACACAAACAAGCTCCCTAACTCATACACAGGAAAACTTACAAAATCTTTGTCTTTTGATGACACACTGACTCTATCTCATTAACACACACACAAACACACACATACAGGTACAAACAAATTCTCTCCCTTCTCTCCCTCACTCATCCTCTCAAATTATCACACAAACAATCTCTTTAACTCATACATATGTACACTTACAAACTCATTCTCTTTCAATGACACATTGACTCTTTCTCATAAACACACACACAAACAAATTCCCTCCCTCCTCTCATTCACCCATCCTTTCAAACTATTCCACACACAAGCTCTGGAACTCATAAACAGATACACTTACAAACTTCTTCTCTTTCAATAACACATTGACTCTTTCTCATAAACACACACACACAAACACACACATAAACATACATACAAATTCCCTCCTTCTTCTCACTCACTCTTCCTCTAAAACTATGAACACACAAGCTCTCTAACTCATACACAGGCACACTTACAAACTACTTCTCTTTTAATGACACATTGACGCTTTCTCATAAACACACATACAAATACACACAGAAACATACAAGCAAATTCCCTCACTCAATTCACTCACCCATCCTCTCAATCTATCACGCACATAAGCTCTGTAACTCATACACAGGCACACTTACAAATTCCTTCTCTTTCAATGACACATTGACTCTTTCTCATAATCATAAACACACACACTAACACAAACAAACAAAATTCTCTCTCTCCTTTCACTCACCCATCCTCTCAAACTATCACACACACAAGCTCTGGAACTCATATCCAGGCACCCTTACAAACTCCTTCTCTTTCAATGACATGCTGACATGTTCCTCATAAACACACACACAAACACACACATAAACATACAAACAAATTTCCTCCCTCCACTCATCCATTCATCCTCTAAAACTATCACTCAAACAAGCTCTCGAACTCATAAACAGGCACATACAAACTCCTCTTTCAATGACACATTGACTCTTTTTCAGAAACACACACATACAAATACAAACAAATTCCCTCCCTTCTCTCACTCACTCATCCTCTCAACTATCATACAAACAAGATCTGGAAATCATACAAATTCACACTTGCAAACTCCTTCTCTTTCAATGGCACATTGACCTTCCCATAAACACACACACAAACACACACATACACTTACAAACAAATTCCCTCCCTCCTCTCACTCACACATCCTCTCAAACTATCACACAAACAAGCTCTTTAAATCATACACAGGAAAACTTACAAAATCCCTCTCTTTCTAAGACACATTGACTCTTTCTCATAAACACACATAAACATACAAACAAATTCCCTCCCTCTTCTCACTCATTCGTCCTCTCAAACTATCACACAAACAAACTCTCGAAACCATACACATGCACACTTCCGAACTCCTTCTCTTTCAATGACACATTGACTTGCTTATAAACACACACAAAATTACACATACACATACAAATTCCCTCCCTCTTCTCACTCACTCTTCCTCTCAAACTATCAACGCATAAGCTCCCTAACTCATACACAGGAAACTTACAAAATCTTTGTCTTTTGATGACACATTGACTCCATCTCATAAACAAACACACAAAAAGGTACAAACAAATCCCCCCCCCCCACCCATTCTCTCACTCATTCATCCTCTCAAACTATCACACAAACAATCTCTCTAACTCATACATATGCACACTTACAAACTCCTTCTCTTTCAATGACAAATTTGACTCTTTCTCATAAACACACATACACACAAATTTCCTCCCTCCTCTCACTCACCCATCCTCTCAAACTATCCGATAAACAAGCTCTGGAACTCATAAAGAGACACACTTAAAAAATTCTCTTTCAATAACACATTGACTCTTTCTCATAAACACACACACAAAGACATGCATAAACATACAAACAAATTTCACCCCTCTTCTCACTATCTCTTCCTCTCAAACTATCACACAAACAAGGTCTTTAACTCATACACAGGCATACTTTCAAACTCCTCTTTCAACGACACATTGACGGTTTCTCATAAACACACATACAAACATACACATAAACATGCAAGCAAATTCCCTCACTCATCTCACTCACCCATCCTCTCAATCTATCACGCACACAAGCTCTCGAACTCATACACATGCACACTTACAAACTCCTTCTCTTTCAATGACACATTGACTCTTTCTCATAATCATGAACACACACACCAACACACATAAACAAATTCCCTCCCTCCTCTCACTCACCCATCCCCTCAAACTATCCCACACAAGCTCTGGAACTCACACCCAGGCACCCTTACAAACTCCTTCTCTTTCAATGACATGCTGACATGTTCCTCATAAACACACACACACACATAAACATACAAACAAATTTCCTCCCTCCACTCATCCATTCATCCTCTAAAACTATCACTCAAACAAGCTCTTGAACTCATAAACAGGCACATACAAACTCCTCTTTCAATGACACACTGACTCTTTCTCAGAAACACACACATACTAATACAAACAAAACCCTCCCTTCTCTCACTCACTCATCCTCTCAAACTATCATACAAACAAGATCTGGAACTCATACATATGCACACCTGCAAACTCCTTCTCTTTCAATGGCACAATGACCTTCCCATAAATACACACACAAACACACACATACACATACAAACAAATTCCCTCCCTCCTCTCACTCACCCATCCTCTAAAACTATCACACAAACAAGCTCTCTAGCTCATACACAGGAAAACTTACAAAATCCCTCTCTTCCAAAGACACATTGACTCTTTCTCATAAACACACACATAAACATACAAACAATTCCCTTCCTCTTCTCACTCATTCTTCCTCTCAAACTATCACACAAACAAACTCTCTAATCCATACACAGGCACACTTACGAACTCCTTCTCTTTCAATGACACATTGACTTGCTTATAAACACACACACAAACACACACATACACATACATACAAATTCCCCCCTCTTCTCACTCACTCTTCTTCTCAAACAATCAACGCACAAGCTCTCTATCTCATACACAGGAAAACTTACAAAAATCCATGTCTTTCAATGACACATTGACTCTTTCTCATAAACACACACACAAACCCACACATACAGGTACAGCCAAATTCCCTCCATTCTCTCACCCACTCATCCTCTCAAACTATCACACAAACAATTTCTCTAACTCATACATATGCACACTTACAAACTCCTTCTCTTTCAATGACACATTAACTCTTTCTCATAAACGCACACACAAAAATTTCTTAACTCCTCCACGTGGTACAAAAATTTGTGCTTCTTTCTGTTTTGTTGAGAGTTTTTCAGACTACAGTATTGAAGATATTTGTAATTTGTTTTGATAGACTAATCCCTTCCTATCCCCATGATGTCATTTGTCAGGTCATCACAACTTGGTGCTTGTTATTTTTCATCTCTCAGAGCATTTCTTCTTTCTGAAGACAAGAACTGGAACTTCAATGCTATTTGGCCTGAGCTCTTGGTCCATAATAAATTGCTAGAGCACAATTTTAATATTTATGCAATATCAGCTTTCATTTCATTTCTTTCATTCTTCATTTCATATATTTTCTTCTTTGACGTCCATTTATATTTATGTGTTTTACTCCTTTATTGTACTGCAGTATTTTTCCAATATTATCTTTAAGTTTCCTCCTAGCACTTACTCTAGTAATTTTTCCACTGTTTTGTTAATTCCGAGAACTCCATCAGAAATATCATCAGAAACATATGGAGAATATCATCCTCGAAAGAAGATATGGATGGATAGGGCATGTACTAATAATAATAATAATAATAAGCATATTTATACAGCGCTTTCCCTTTTAAGCTCGAGGCGCTGAACAATTAAAGTTAACAACAATAATAATACATATACATGCATAAATGTATGATAGAAAATAAAATAAAATAACATAAAATTGCACATCATACCCTTGTTCTACATATTGCATACATGAGTAAAAATATTTGCTACGATATAAGTTGATATAAGAAATATGGAAGCACCTGATATAGTTAAATAGAATTAATTGCTGAATTAGAATCTTCCTTGTTCATTACTATCACTCACTTTAGGCCTAGGCCTAAGCTTACTACTCACAATCCAAGAGAACAGTCGGTTGCAAAAAATCCACCAATCAGAGAGCAGACAGTTGTGATGTTTGGAGACTAAGCTAGCCTTCAGCCAATCGCTGTACATTAGATTAGCCTTTTTCCCATGCTATTACAGACCAGTAAATATCTTAGTCAGTCAGCGTACCGTGTGTGTTGCAAATTCTCTCTTTAATTTACCATCCCACACTCCTCGAAGTAGGCCAGCCTAGATCCATCTTGGCTAGAGACTGAGCACTTTGTCAAAAGGGCGCAATGGCAAAACTGTGAAATTATTTTAGTTTAGGCCTGAAGAGGAGTGAGAGAGATCGTGCAATGGGGCATGCAGCTTGTTAATGATCTTTCTGTGTACTTCGACTGTGTATTACTTCTAGATGTAAGGTGTTATTAGTTCAAGTTACAATAATATAAGATGTAGATTTATGTCATTGTTATCATTTGTCAATACATAATGACCTAATAAACGATGATTCTGATTTGATTTGTAATTAATTCATTCTCAATTCGAAGTCATAGAAACATTAAATTACATTTGCAAAATCAAAGGATAGACGAGTGAATTTACTCTACACATACCGATCATAGTAAATAGTAAGTCTGTTTAGAACCACTGATAATAAAATGTTGTTCCAAACAATATATGTTCTATCTTGTGACTTGAGGTAGATTTGTGTTATTTTTCATAAAAATATGTGCATAGTGGTGGTCACAAAATGGCTTAGAAAACAACCTTGTGCTTAAAATGTTCACCGATTGCCACTGATATATACCTAGCCAATCCTTTGTTCTCCACATTTAAATGCATAAGAAAGAAAAGAAAGGAAAGAATGGCATGTACATGTTTGTTTGAAGGTTTTCACTGAATGAGAACGTGGCCTAGTAGGCATGTGTGGTAAACAATGTTTCTCTTGCATTTTAATCTCCCATCTCTGCAAACCCTGCATTATGTTTGTGGGACTATTAGTTTTGCATTTTCTTTTCTTCCATGTTCATACTAGATGACTAGTAGTAATTCTTTTCACATTCTGTATAGGAAAATGAACAAGTGTGCCTATCACTGAATTTCTCTTCACCACTCTGATGCAATGACTGCAAAGACCAACATATGATTAATCACAGAGAAACACAAAAGTCGAAATGGCCTTCAGAAGTTAGTAATATTCGATGTGAGGAGAAATAAGTGAATATAAAACAAAGACAAAAAAAACTGTCATTAAAATGATGCCTTATTTTCCAAGTCTTGGATGTTTGTTCGAAGTGGACTCCTCTGTATTTTTGGTAATAACAAACCTGAATATAAGGGCTAGGTTGATCATGATAGGTAAAATGAAAATTGCTTGTGCCTTGCGCTGGGACATGTTTTAGTTTTTTCAGGTTTAGCGCCTGAGTGTCTGAGGAAGAAAATCATAGTGATTTACAACTTGTTACCATATTGAAAAAGAAAAGAGAAAGAGACAAAGAGATAGAAGAAGGGATAGACAGAGAGGTAAATCAATACAAAGATAGATAGATAGATAGATATATAGATAGATAGATAGATAGATAGATAGATAGATAGATAGATAGATAGATAGATAGATATAACTAACAAATATAGCACTACATGGTTGGATTATCATATTAGGTGATCGCAAAATAGGATTCTGGTCTGTTTATGAGATGAAAATAGTCGCATTGTTTATGCTACTGTAGTGCGTTTTCAAAAGCTAATATATCACATTATGTTACCATGTCGTAATAAACAAAGACCTCTCCCGCCTCTCAGAGCAGAATATCAGCCTCCAAACATCGGAGGACTTAATTTAGTAAAGAACCATCGCCATGGACAGAGAACAGTAGAAGATACTTTCCTCGAAAATGAAAGAAGCAGAAGAGGCGGCTTTGTCAGATGACCAGGCAACAAAATAGATATTTAAGTCGGTAAGTCAGTTATTGTATCACATACTTGAAAGGATTCATTAGGGTTTCAAAGATGCCTGGAGAATACCGCTGCTTAGACCGCCAAATCGTTGAAAACAAGACATTTCTAAAGAACACATAAAAATGCAACAGACTGGCTTGACTTAAGTCCGCTTGCAGTATCGTCCGACGCTACAGCCTTAGCTGTTTTCTGTATTTCTGATGGGAAAGCAAACTCTTCTTTTCTGATTTGCATAATGTCTCTTAGCGTCTCATAATCTGTTCTTGTTTTAAGCTCCGAGTGTTTCCCCGTTCACTTTTGAGGTCATTATTCAATGTTGTTGGTAGTGTACTTGTGGGTCTTCCTCTTACCTTTTTCTTGTCGTCCTTTGTGAAGTAATAATGCATTGGCCCTGTTTGCAGGTGTCTCTTTATTTCTTCTTGGGACGTGACCAAACAGCTTCAATCTTCTTTCTAGTATTTGGATTGATATAGTTTTTTCTTGGAATTTTTATGTATAGCGATTTGTTAGATGTTATCGTTGGATAGTGTATTCCGAGGACGCGTCTCAGGTGTAATCGATGGAATGCGTCCAACTTGTTTCCATCGTTTTTTTTTGTCAGTGCCCAGGTTCCTGTGTTGTAGAGTAGGACTGATTTTACTAATGCAACTGCGCCATAGAATACTACAGTTGCGTATAGTCAAAGAAATTCTCTACTCAACACATAATTTACAATTATTAGCATCGATTCTCCCGCCCACCGTGTCTCATCATTTTCAGGACGTCCGTGAAATGACATCGATTCAGCTAATCGGATCACTGCTTTGTCAACTTTCTTTTGATCTGCCCCCATCAATTGGTCATGAAAAATTCAATGACTGATCCGGAGGGTTTTGTGGCAATATCGATATCAACATTCTTTTGTGTGAAGGAAGAAAAGCAGATGAAGAGAAATGATGGGTTATGGGTCGTAGTATTGGAATATCTTGACTATTAATTTCACTTTACTTTTTTTTTCTTTTATCCGTCCTCTGGTATCACTGGGTGATATTGAGGGGAGGTGCAGATTTCGGTCCTAGGCCATGCGGGTGGCGTCTGTGACCGACAGGTTGTGTTGTCTCAGGACCTCTTTGACTCCATCCAGCCATGTTTTTCTTGGTCTTCCTTTATTTTTGTAATCTGATTCCTTTTGGTGGTATGCTCTTGCTGCTGGTTGTTTGTCAGGCATTCTCATTGGTGTGTGAACCATTTCATTCTTTGCTTTTGTATGAATGCCATGACTGGGTGCATTCTTATTTGGTGTCTGATGAGATAATTTCGTAGCGATCTCTTCTAGAGATACTCATGGTCTTTCTGAGGCATTTCATTTCTTATTCAATGATTTACCGTTCTTGTGCTGCGTTAATTGACTATTTATATTCATTTCAAAATGATAATGCCAAATACCTTTTATTGCTTTTTCACAAAATCCATGTGCGTTAACGTTACACTTTGACAAACTGTTATGACGATTGCTAGTATTTTCAAGGAATTAATTTAGGTTTCGTTGTTCTGGGATTTTTTGGAAAAGGAATAAAGTTACTCTCTTAAGACTAGATCTATAGATGGTTTGGTTTGTTTTCTTTATGTAGTCTTATCCTGAAGGCATTGCATGGGTATTTGTACCTGCATCAAAACCATAGATCAACTTAGTGTTCCTTTCTCCTCAACCTTGTTGTTGAAATCGAGTGTCTTTAATCGTACCAAAATGAATGGAAATCAATTTTGCACTCTTCGTCTTTGATAGGTCTTGTGTAACTACTTGGAAATAGAAAATAATGGTAATTGATCAAGGAGGTGTTCAGTTTAGAAGTATGGAAACCGAGTACATCAGCAATGGGAGTTTTTATATAGAAAATCTTATACTTTCACTTGACATAGTGTATCACTAACATCCTTTCCTTCATAATCCCCATCACATCAGGTGTTTCATGCAACCTGACATAGTGTATCACCAACATCATTTCCTTCATAATCCCATCACATAAAGTACTTCACGTCACTTGACATAGTGTATCACAAACATCATTTCGTTCTTAATCCCCATCACATCAGGTACTTCACGTCACTTGACATCGTGTATCACCAACATCATTTCATTCATAATCCCTATCACATCAGGCACTTCACGTCATTTGACATCGTGTATTACCAGCATCATTCCCTTCATTATCCCGACCATATCATGTTTTTCACGTGGTACGACACAGCGTATCACCAACAACATTTCCTTCATAGTCCCCATCACATCAGGCACTTCACGTCACTTGACATAGTGTATTTTTTACCAACATGATTTCCTTCATAATCCCCATCACATCAAGTACTTCACGTCACTTGACATAGTGTATTTTTTACCAACATGATTTCCTTCATAATCCCCATCACATTAGGTACTTCACGTCACTTGACATAGTGTATTTTTTACCAACATGATTTCCTTCGTAATCCCCATCACATAAAGTACTTCACGTCACTTGACATAGTGTATCACCAACATCATTTCGTTCATAATCCCCATCACATAAAGTGCTTCACGTCACTTGACATAGTGTATCACCAACATCATTTCGTTCATAATCCCCATCACATCAGGTACTTCACGTCATTTGACATAGTGTATCACCAACATCATTTCGTTCATAATCCCCATCACATCAGGTACTTCACGTCATTTGACATCGTGTATCACCAACATCATCTCCTTTATAATCCTCATCACAACATGTTCAAACTTTTTCTTACCATCGCATACGACCAACACATCTCCTTTATAATCATCATCATATCATTTACCTCACGTTTCTTTCCGTCCTATTTCCTCTGTCATCCTCATCACATCATATACTTCAGGTTTCTTGCCATCACGCATCACCGACATCATCTCCTTTACAATCCATATCGTGTACTTAACGTTTCTTGCCATCGTATATGACCAAAATCAACTCCCTTATAATCCTCATCACATCATTTACATCACGTTTCTTGCCGTCGTATATCACCAACATCATTTCCTTTACAATCCTCCTCACATCATGTACTTTGCCCCACATGACATCGCGTATCGTCATCATTTTCCTTGTAATCCCCACACATCATGTACTTCACGTCTCTTGCCATCGTATATTATGACAAACATCATTTATGTACCTCGTCACATCACGTACTTCACATCCCTGACATCCTGGATCAATAATATCACCGTTACATCTAAAATCATTATGTCACTTTGCTGCAGCACTGTCTCAAATCATCATTGTCTTGATAAATCTTATTACGTCATTTACTTCAAGTCAATATGACATCACTTCCCGTATTCCCTTAATCACGTAGTCATTTGACATCATCTTTCAACATAACCTCAACCAGTATGAACTTCAATTGACATCGATATCCCTAAACTTGTTTATTCCCATGTAACCACCTTCCCTTCCCACCTTTTCATCACGTCAAATTCATCATTTACAGGAGGAGTTAGAGCAGCACAAACAAGATCTTGCTCAATATCAACATGACCTTATTACACTTCAATTGGAGAAGGTGCGCGCGCACTCGTTTAATAACACATTTCATTTGTACCTCAACTCTTTACACACCTTGGTGTCTGCCTGGCTTTCTAACCATTGTTCCGCTGCTTCCTCTTTTGGTTTTTCTCTCGCTTTTCAGCACGCCGGATAATATTAATAATAATATTGTTGTTTTCGCTGCTACTTTTTTTAAACATTTTACTTCATTTTTCATATTATCTATTCGACTCAGGTATAATTTCGTTTACAATTTCTTTCAACTTTTATTTTATGTACCTGTGCTTTCTATTTTTACTTCAAAACATAAATGTTAAATATGATTTAAGCTTAATATAACTTCAAATGTATCACTGTAATTAGAGAATGATCATTGTAAAAATATAGCAGTTTCCCTTTTTATGAATTTACTCTGAAAGTTAATGTTTAAAGGCTGAAGATTCCCATCATGTTTCGTTTTCTTTGTTTTGTTTGGACTGGTTTTCAGTGATTTCAATTTCAGGTGAATTATAATACTATGTTAGGTTTTCCGACCAAATGTTAACTGCTAGGTATTTTCATGCAGTATTTATCATTCGAATACGACTAAGTGCGATTTCAGCAGTGCACTCATCAAACCTGGCCTCATGAGTTAGATGAAAATGTGTATCATTAATTATATGTGGCAAATTCTCACCTCAAATGTGACCAACCGCGCATTGAAAACGTAAACCAAGATCAATGATTCTGCTCAATGATTCGTTAATGTTTTATCGAGGGTCTTGTCACTTTTTGTCAAATTGTGTCTTATAGGGCGGTACATTTTCTTTGAACAAACAATCTAGATCCAGATATAGATTTGGATTGAAACTTGTGTTTGCATATTTTATCTTAAGGGTTTCACTGCTGGACCTAGGTATTATTTCTGAACCAAAGTAATGAAGTCCAGGATCGTTGGACAGATGAAGCAAAGAATAACATTAAAAGACAGCTTTATTCTTTCTGAAAGCCCTCTACTTTCCAGTTCGACAATAGCCCCTGTTGTACAATTGACAGCAATGGCTCTTGTCTGCCCACCTCTGCTTCCACCTGTTTTAACACATCATGATTTGGTACGATGTTCTATATATGCCACCCGTAGCTATTTCCTGTAGCTTTTGTTCTCTAAAAGCTCTCATACTTTTTCCAATGTCAGCTGACAACGCCCATGCCTCAAACCCGTATAAGAGTATTGATAATTCGAGAGAGTTACATAATTGCTTCTTTCATACTGTCATTATCAGTTTTTTTAGAACGATGATATGAAAGACAACTGAGTTAAGGATTTGTTTTGTTTTATACTGTTTTTGTGTTTGTCTTTTAAAGATGGGGATGACTAGATCTGCATATCTAAAACAAATTACTTATAATAAGAATAAATCGATAAAAAATAAATAAATAGATAAATAAATAAATAAATAAATACCTTGATTATCGATGCGTTCCTCATTGTAACAATAGTAGAAAAGATAAAAAAAAAAAAAAAAAAAAACTAGTATATTAGAGTGAACAACAGGTCTACAGGTCTAGAGGAAAATGGAAATGGTCCAGAGTAAGATAATTTGGGCATGTTCAGATGACAAAAAGAAGGATACATCGGCTAGAGGATGTTTAGACTGAATCTTCCAGGCAAAAGGGGAAAGAAAGGATGACAAATAAAAGGTATAAGGATAAAACAAATTCCGGAATTACGTTTGATGTGACAGAGGATCCGTTGAAAATGTGTGACTGGCGACAGAAAGTCTGCTGTGGCGACCCAAACGAGGTACAGAAAGAAGAAAAAGAAGAAGAAGAAGAAGAAGAAGAAGAAGAAGAAGAAGAAGAAGAAGAAGAAGAAGAAGAAGAA
>JAOYNN010029351.1:0-12747 GCA_025770095.1 Goniobranchus kuniei | reverse complement strand
ATGCCTAGCTGATTGGCTGGTAAGGTGATTAACTAACAGATTGGCTAATTACTTCATGCCTAGTTGATTGGCTGGTAGGGTGAGTAACTAACAGAGTGGCTGATCACATTTTGCCTAGCTGATTGGCTGATATGGTGATTAAGTAACAGATTGGATGATTACCTCATGCCTAGCTGATTGGCTCGTAGGGTGATTAACTAGCAGATTGGATGATTACTTCATGTCTAGCTGATTGGCTGATAGGGTGATCAATAACAGATTGGTAGATTACTTGATCCTAGCTGATTGCCTGGTAGGGTGATTAACTAGCAGATTTCATAATTCCTTTTTTTCCTAGCTGAATGGCATGTATAGGGTGATTAACTAACAGATTGGCTGATTACTTCATGCCTAGCTGAATGGCTGGTAGGGTGATTAAGTAGCAGATTGGTTGATTACTTCATGTCTCGTTGATTCGGTGATAGGGTCTTTAACCAACAGGTTGAATGATTCCTTCATGTCTAGCTGATTGACTGATAGGGTGTTTGACTAACATATTGGCTGATCCCTTCATGACTAGCTGCTTGTCTGATGGGGTGATTACCTAACAGATTGGCAGATTACTTGATCCTAGGTGGTTGCCTGGTAGGGCGATTAACTAGCAGATTGGCTGATTGCTTGGTGCCTAGCTGATTGGATGGAGTGGTGATTACCTAACAGATTGGCTGATTACTTCATGTCTACCTGATTGGCTGATATGGCGATTAACTAACAGATTGGCTGATTACTTGATGTCTACCTGATTGGCTGATAGGACGATTAACTAATAGATTGACTGATTACTCCATGTCTACCTGATTGGCTGATAAGGGGATTGACTAACAGATTGGCTGATTACTTCATGTCTACCTGATTGCCTTATAGGGCGATTAACTAACAGATTGGCTGACTACTTCAAGTCTACCTGTTTGGCTGCTAGGGTGATTAACTAACAGATTGGCTGATTACTTCATGCCTAGCTGATTGGCTGGTAGGGTCATTAACTAACAGATTTGATGATTATTTCATGTCTAGCTGATTGGATGATAGGATCATTAACTAACAGATTGGATGATTACTTCCTGACCAGCCAATTGACTAATAGGATCATTCACTAACAGATTTGATTACTACTTCATGTCTAGCTGATTGGCTGATAGGGTCATTAACTAACAGATTGGATGACTACTTCATGTCTACCTTATTGGCTGATGGGGTGATTAACTAACAGATTTGATGACTACTTCATGTCTACCTGATCGGATGATAGGGTGATTAAGTAACAGATTGGATGACTACTTCATGTCTAGCTTATTAGCTGATAGGGTCATTAAGTAACAGATTTGATGATTACTTCATGTCTAGCTGATTGGAAGGTAGGTTCATTGAGTTACAGATTGGATGATTACTTCATGTCTAGTTGATTGACTGATAGGATCTTTAACTAACAGATTAGAAGATTACTTCATGTCTAGCTGATTGACTGATAGGGTGATTTTAACTAACAGATTGGCTGATTACTTCATGTCTAGCTGATTGGCTGATAGGGTGTTTGACAAACAGATTGGCTGATTACTTCATGTCTAGCTGATTGACTGATAGGGTATTTGACTAACATATTGGCTGATTACTTCATGTGTATCTGAATGGCTAATAGAGTGTTTGACTAGCACATTGGCAGATTACTTCATGTGTAGCTGATTGGCTGATAGGGTGATTACCTAACAGATTGGTTAATTACTTGATCCTAGCTGATTGCCTTGTAAGGTGACTACCTAACAGATTGGCTGATTAGTTGATCCTAGCTGATTGCCGTGTAGGGTGACTACCTAACAGATTGGCTGATTACTTCATGTCCAGCTGATTGCCTTGTAGGGTGATCACCTAACAAATTGGCTGATTACATCATGTCTAGCTGATTGGCTGGTAGAATGATGAAGTGACAAATTGGCTGATGACTTGATGCCTAGCAGAGATTGGCCGATTACTTCATGTTTAGCTGATTTCCTGGTAGGGTGATTAACTAACAAATTGGCTGATTACTTCATGTCTATCTGATTGGCTAATAGGGTGATTAAGTAACATATTGACTGATTGCTTGATGCCTGGCTGATTCGCTGGTAGGGTAATTAACTATGACATTGGCTGATTACTATTTCTAGCTGATTGGCTGGTAGAGTGATTAAGTAACAGATTAGCTGATTGCTGGATGCCTAGCTGATAGGCTACTAGGGTGATTAACTATGAGATTGGCTGATTACTTCATGTCTAGCTGAGTGGTTGATACGGTGATTAACTAACACATTGGCTGATTGCTTGATACCTAGCTGATAGGCTACTAGGGTGATTAACTAAGAGATTGGCTGATTACTTCATGTCTAGGTGATTGGCTGGTAAGGTGATTAACTAACAGATTGGCTGATTGTTTGATGCCTAGCTGATTTGCTGATACCTTGATTAACTAACAGTTTGGCTGATTGCTTGATGCCTAGCTGATTGGGTGGTAGGGTGGTTGATTAACAGATTGGCTGATTAATTCATGTCTAGCAGTTTGCCTGCTTTGGTGAATAATTAACAGATTGGCTGATTACTTCATGTCTAGCTGATTGACTGATAGGGTGATTAACTAACAGATTGGATGATTATTTCATGTCCAGATGATTGACTGATAGGGTGATTAACGAACATATTGGCTGATTACTTCATCTCTCGCTGATTTGCTGATAGGGTCATTAACGAACAGATTGGATGATTACTTCATTTCTAGCTGATTGCCTGGTAGGGTGATTAACTAACAAATTGGCTGATTTCCTCATGTCTAGCCGATTGGCTAATAGGGTGATTAATTAATAGACTACCTAATTGCTTCATAGTACGGTGATAGAGTAACAGATTTGCTGACATTACTTTATGTCTAGCTGATTGACAGATAGGGTGATTAACCAACACATTGGCTGATTACTTCATGTCTACCTTATTGACTGATAAGGTGATTAATTAACAGATTGGCTTATTGCTTGAAGCCTAGATGATTGGCAGGTAGGGTGATTAACCAACAGATTGGCTGTTTACTTCCTGCCTAGCTGATTGGTCATTAAATGGCTACAAAGAAAATGAATTCGTCTTTTGTTTGAAAAATGGCATAGAAAATCTTACACAAATAAGTGATATGTTGCAATCATGAAAACAGACTATAAGATAAGAGGCGGGACAAATTGATACATTACAACATTTTATAAACAGGATACAAGAGCTCAGCGAAAAGAAGATGATTTTATTAAAGTACACACGTCCATTGTTTCAAGTGATGAAACACGCCCTAATTTAATATTCTGAGTAGAATATTTGAACGTTTGGTATGGTTACAAATGTTAGTTGCAAACCGAAACTGGGAAGCATGGAACTCATTGTGAAATGTTGTTGGCAAGGTTACATACAGCGGGAAGAAAGAGTACGAAATAGAGATGAGTCGGGAAATCCTGAAAGAAGAAGTGGAAGTGACCTTGGCAAACAAAAGATAACGGTAAGACAAAGCTACCGCCTCAGACAGGTTTTGACACATTGCCAATGGTTGCCCTGAAGAAGAGTAGTAAACTTGTTGGTTTTGTTTTGTTTTGTTTTTTCGAAGAGAAATTTGGAAGTGATCAGAAACAGATTTGAGGTTGCAGAGAGGGAAGGGAAGGGGAATCAGAGAATGAAGGGCCCCGCCTGTGACTTCACTCTGCTAGGCGTGAGAGGCGATTATAATTATGACAATGCGAACAGCACATAGCAGCTCTTTTGAAGCAGGAGTTAAGCAAAATCGGTATATTCAGAAATGACCACAATACTGTTCCAGAATGTGAACAACATTATTGACTAAGTAAGCCAACAGTAATAAGCATCAAGTAAAGGTGAAATAATAATATGAGAAGTCAAGCACTCCGTAATATGAATGTTAAGGTGAAATGGAGATACATTGTTATAGGTATCATTTTTGTTATGAATGAATCTATATGAAAATGTACCGGTATTGAAATCAGGTGGAGACCCAATCCTGTTGTGTATCATATACTTGATATATTCAATACGATACAGCGTAGCAGTAGCCGTGACAAGCGTTTCACTGCACTGTAGATGACGGCTGATTCAAGTCCTTATGAAAGCAAAAAGGCATGAGCAGAAAGTTTCAGTTACTACACAAAAACATGTAAGCGTTCTGATGTGCTGACATGGAACCGTGGGTACAATGCAGGCAAGCCTTTAAAGGCAAGATTCATCAAAAGGCTAAGAAATGGATTGATTAGGACACATTGTGACCTTCTCCTCTGACAGAAGCTTCAACTGTGTGAAGTTCCCAAAATAAGAGCAAACATGAAAGCAGCATGAGAATGGACATAGGTAAGGAATGTTTGTGAATGGGCCATTTTATGAAAACGCTGTTGTAGAAAAAGAAAAAAAACAACACAAAAGAAAAATAAAGCAACAAAGAAAACAGAATCAAAGAATCAGCCCCATTTCTTTATTTCATGGCAGAGAGATTTCATTTCTTTAAAGCCCCGATCTCATTGAATGACCATGCACTCAATTTATAATCCAATCCAATTCATGCTTTTATCCTCCATGGAACAAGAACATTTCTCCCATTCCATGTTTGTTATTGTTTAGTTAGTACAATTCCGAGTTGTCAAGAATGTGACAAATGTTATAACTTGGAAGGCAGCTCATTCAAGTCACAAGAAAACCAAGTATTTTGGCACTGCCAAACTTTTTCAGTTATCCCGCCAAAACCCCATATATGATCTTAAGTGAAAACACAACATATGTTTGGTCAAAACCATGTAAGATTCTTGCCCAGTAAAACAAAACACACATCCGTGCGGAACTTGCACCTCCAGTGTTAAAGGGCAAGATACTTCAACAGACTAAAGCCTGTAAGATTGAGATGACTGTCACAAAACCAAAGGAATTCACCTCAACGTTGCAGGGCAAGGTGTAGGAAATATTGATATTCAATGGCGTAATTTCTCTTGACACGAAGTGACTAATGTTAAAACAGTCATATCAATCATAATACGGTTTACCGTTTTACTTCACTTCTTTGTTGTAAACTGGTATGAACGAAAAGGGAAAAGCATGGGGGGGGAAGAGGGGGTAAACATGGTCATTTAAAACTAGAAAACAGTTTGATAAACACAATCTGGGAATATGATGAGGCAGTGTTACTCCAATGAGGCTCTAACTCTACCTAGAGACACAATCAATAAACTCCTGTGTCACACAATCTTTACATTTGCCATCATTGTTCAGAAAATGGAGTTAAGGTAAAGTCAGGTACAATTCTTAAGGCTGTATCATATCGATTGAGGGGGGAAACCTCGTCGTAGTTTCAATGTGGTGGGAGTAGCAATTTGCTACTGCAAGACACAGAGAGAGAGAGAGTTACCATTGTCCATTCAAATTAGCACAAATTTGCGGAAAGGCACCTTTGGAGAGAAAAACATGAGACAATCTAACAATCATGTCAAAGTACCGGCTAAAATGACCACAATGAAAAGGATGAAAGCGTTAGGATATCAAGGTAGTCTGAATGGAAGGAAAGGGAGAGAACGAGAGTCTGATTGATATTCTTTCAGCCTAGTAAAGACGTTACGGGGGCCAAGTTCATAAGAAAATAAGCTTCTGTAAAGTGTACTTCAATGCAGATGCAGGAAACAAATGGTCCTTAGAAAAAGGTTCGGTTTAACTTCCAGTAGATACAGAGGACCTGTATTGATTGGTTGATCGATAGTTCTGTAGCCCAGTGCACCCTTTCAGGGATGACCTTGAGCTGATGAATGTAATCTAAGCTCTGGTGAGATGGTGTATGCGTGTAAACTCTGGAAAAACGAAAATGTTTGTGAAATTCAGAATATGGGTCATTAACTAAAAGCTGGTATGCAAGGCACTTTTTGTACAAAAGGCATTTATAAAAGTGTAACAAAAACAACAAGTAAAAGAAAAAATCGGAAACAGAACAAAAGAAACACAAAGAAAAGAAAAAAAAGAAAATAAAGCGCCACAAAAGCCTACATCTTTACCTTGGTCATTCTTTGGAGAAATATTTTGGGCACAAGACGGCTATCATTTCGTGCCTTGAGCACCTGTATGAAAAGTATCCACTTATTTTCAACCGTCTTATAACATTTCGTGGATACTTAAACCATTCAGATTAATGTGCCCATCATTTGGCTCAGTGGCCGTGTAACTTGTACACACAGTAATGACCTTGACGGTGTATTGCTTTATGGTGTGGCTAAAAAAACAAAATAATAATAACAATAAATACATTGATAAAATATTGGACAGATATAAGCAAATTAAACAAGAAGAAAAGTAATAGTTTGAAACAAAACCAAGCAATCAGTTTTTAATTGTTCACAAGTGACCAATGATTATCATTATTGCCCAGAAAAAGTTCTGGAATGAAATTGTTGTGCTATATTCATGAATGCTTTTCGTTTGTTTGTGTGTTTATTGATGTTGTTGTTTGTAAATTGTCCTTGTGTTTATGGCTCCCTGTTTAATATTTGAATGTACATTCCCTAAAACTGATGAATTAAGAAAAACTGTCACATGATATGAAGTTATGCATGAATGCATTTCAGAGATATGCAAAAGAAAAGGCCAATTATTTAAAGGACTTTTATGTAATAGTTTAAGGACTTTGTTCAGTACAAAGAACTCTACAGCTTTACAAGTGAGAAAATATCTGGCATTAGTAAACAAAGGAAAAGTGCTCGATACGAAAGTATGACTAAATTCTCTCCCGATTCCGCATAGTGAGCCCTGTTTATTTTTACAAGCATCACTCACATACAGAAGAAAGTATCAACCCGTCCAGTCAGTAAAGGGGGTGAACTTTTGATCATACCAAATAAGATGAGACGCATGACATTTACGCTCGTAGAAGTCAATGAGGGCAGAAAGTCAAGGGACAGAAAATAGGGAAATAACTAAAGGAATGGAAGATTTCAGGCCATGGAAATCACACTAGATGAAACCCGCTATGTGAGCACATTGTCTGACGTGACTTTCTTTCGACAAAAGACGGAAGGTTGCAAAAAACAGACGAAGGTGAAAAAGAGCCATCAGATGCAATAGGAAAGTCAAAGGAGCTAGATCTTTCCCTTTCTTTGCGTTCACAATACGCAATAAGTAAGCATTAAAACATGTAGAAAACAATTGGAGGGTTTCGCTGTATATTTGAATGGGAACAAAATTATTGCAACCGCTGAGTGCTGAGTAAATACAATTCAAAGACCCAAAGAGAACAGTAAAACAAAAGAAATTCAACGTAAATGCCGACCAGTTTACCCCCTGCAACTAACAATAACAAAGTACAATTGCCTTCCAAGCCATTCAAACCTTGTGGGAGGCATGAGGCAAGATGAATGAGATTTATTTTTTCAATACCTGAACTGTTTATCTCAGACTTGTTTTCCAATGAAGCAAGTACCCATTTTACATCGAAATACCATAAGGAAATGGGACTTGTCAAGAATCTCTCTCAAAGTCTCAACAATTATTTTACCAATGCTGGGATTGGCTGCATATACCTTTCAGTCTGTATCTGAAAGCCACGCACACTTGACTACCAAGACCTAAGAGAAGACTAAAACTGCAAGTTGAAATAATGCTTTTTCCATACAAAATTATTGTTTAATTTCACAAAGATATGGCTTTGGCCTGCCACGCCGATGTTTTCAATACCTTTTTACTTTAAATGAGTCTAACATACATCTGTCTAATTGTTTTTAATTGAAGATCAGAACCAAATAATGACTTGGTTGACATGATATACCTTGATGGTCTGCTATAGCAGTGTCTTTCCATTAATACAACCGTTACATGTATTATGGAATATCAGGTGACGGTCAGAACATGACGATATTTTGCAAATGCTTGTGATTAAAACATTATTCACTAATTTGGAATTAATGCCAATACCATTAAAGATTGATATTGCAGAAACTGACAAACCCTGAATCCACGATAAAAACCCAAAATCCATGACAAAACTTATGCAAAAGTCCTCTCAGCTCTATTTGGGAGTTCACATTAGGATTGATCTTTTATGAAAAGCACATCCAAGTGAAAATCAGCAAAACCAACAAATTTGCATTATTCTTACAATGAAACATCGAAAGATGAATTATTGGCCAAGCTGTCTAAACAATCACTGTAACAAAAAATCGTATGGTCTTATAATAGTTGAATGCACCTCTACGTGCTACAATCTTGGATCCAATTACCGTGATGGTTCAAAGTCATGCTGCTCGTTTGATAACAGCAATAACAAATCTACAAGCAGCGTAACAAACATCACAAAAACATCCCGATTTGCCAACATTTCAACATTGGCCTTGCATAAATGGTACAGAAAAATGTGATGGAGAGATGTGTACATTTCTACTTAAGCTGGAATACAGATACTTCAAATTGGAGCCATGTAATTGATTGATTAATTGATAGTAAGCCCAAGTGGTTTGTTACAAGCATCGATGATAAACTGATACTTTTTTGGTAGATAAATGGCGTTGTAAATACATGAAATATGAAGCTGTTTCTGTGAAGGTAGCAAGTTGGCCGATAACATATTTCAAACAGAGAACTGAGTAGTAAATTTTAGCCAAATAGCCTAAAGAATATTTGACATGCAGAGCTATCTGTAAATAAAGCCAATTGCCTATACCATACTGAAAATGTGAGGTTTATAAAGTGGTCGGGTGGATTCTGGAAACATGATAGTTGAAATAATACAGCCAAATGGTATGGTACGTACGTAATAAGAGACCTTGATAAAGCCAAAGTTGCAAGTGATCAGAGGGATATTTTAAATTAGAAGTTAAAAGGGGGCCGGGGTCAATATAGATGAATGACCTGATACATACGTGAAACGTGAAGTTGATGGACAAATCTTTAGGAGGTCGCTGAATAACATGAAAGATGAAATATGAGGACGGTGGGAAAAAGTTGCTGAAAGGCATAGAGATAGATAGATAAAGGCGTCGCAGTCACGTGGGGAATGTGTACGCTTTACTGTTCTTTTCCTAAAATGTTTGTATGACATTAGTCTCTCTCTTCCAGGTTTCTCTGTCTTGCGCTAGTTTCTTTAGTTCCTGGAGGTTTTGCATTGATTTTAGCCCTGCTGGTATCATTAATTCATCAGAGGGAGTGACTATTAAGTTGTTTCAGTGGCACGTTTTTTATAATGTCTGAGGTCTTGATTAAGCGTCGTTGGCAGTGACGTTGGTGTTCTTCCCTTAAACTTTGCGCCTTCTTTGAAATACTCAAACATTGCTGTCTGAGCTGGAATGTTGTTATCTCGTCTGAGTATGTGGCCAAATAGCTTCCATCTCTGTTCTTTAATTCTCTCACTTAGTGTTCTTACTTTACAGCGGTCGTATAGCTCTTTGCCACTTATTTTGTCCGGCCAATGGATGCCGATGATGTATCTCAAATGTTTCCTGTGCATTGCATCTAAAGTTTCAGGGTTCTTCCCAGTGAGGCCCCACGTTCCTGCATATATGCCAGTAGACAAATGACATGAACAATCTTATCAAAGACTAACAAGGAAAGTTATCACCCTAAAATCTAGCCCAGGGATGGGCAAACTTTTCGGCCCGAAGGGCCACATTGATTTTAAAAGTTTGACAGACAGGCCAGGTCAGCACGAGATATGATTTTTCTAAAAAAACTGCATTTGTTAACAGAAGGCCTACATATGAAACATAAACAGAAAAAAGCATTAAAGTATTAACATATCTTTTAATGAGAACGGTGATGTTGATCACCCATTTCAGCCAGTGCATCGAAGTCTGGTGGTAATCCTGTTGCGGCAATTCTCATAACAGATCTGATGTGTTCATCACTCAACTGGGATCTGTGGTATGCTTTGTTGGTGTTCATCAGACTAAAAGTCTGTTCACACACACATATGTGGAGCCAAACAACACCAGCATCCTCTGTGCCATCTTCTGGATGTTTGGAAATTTGGCTGCACTCAATGAAGTATAAAACTCATCTAGTTTCAGGGAGTTGAACTTGTCCTTGAACACCATGTCACATTGGAGATCAATCAGTTCCAACTGCAACTCCTGTGGAACCGTTTCTGGGTCTTATGAGAAGGGACATGACACCAGCTGAAGTGTCCTGTTAATTTTTCCAAAATCACAAAACCGACGGCAGAATTCCTCATGCAGGTCATCCAGTGATTTCCTGTATTTTTTCACATGTTGCGGGGCCTCTTCTAACGTAGCCAGTGTGGCGGAATGACCAAATGATTTGTCAGACATTTGCTTCAAAATTAAAACAAGCTTGGTTTTGAAGGCTTTGACGTTTGCTTGCATTTCATGCACAAACTGGTTTTTCCCTTGTAGCTTCACATTCAGCTCGTTCATGTGTGTCAGTAAGTCCACAGTAAAGCTAAATCACAAAGCCATACTGTGGCATTCAGCTCAGGAAATTTGTCACTATCCTCAAGTAACTTTAAAAACGAAGTGGTAGTGTGTTGGTCTTGCAATTGAAAGGTCACAGGATCGAATCCCTGTACGGGCATTGTGATTTATCCCTTGGGCAAGGTTATTAACACAAATTGCCTCCGTTTCGTGGTGCTGTTCTTACAGCTGACACTTGGTTTTCAGCTAAAAGTCAAAAGACAAATTTCCCTTTGGGGATGAATAGAGTCTTTTTTACAAGTCAAAATGAAACCATTCACATCAAATCTTAATTCTGTACCAATCTTCGGCGGGACAGATTAAAAAGACCAACGGGCCGGATATGGCATGCGGGCTGTAGTTTGCCCACCTCAGTTCTAGCCCAACCAATGAAAGCGTCAGCTGGCAGTAGTTCCAATTTTGATGCAAAACTCTGACATCCCTGCCTACGCCATCTATCATTTTATTGGCAACAAGTAAGAACATGTACCACCAGAATACATCATTAATTTCAGGACTACTAGCTTAGGGTTAGGGTTTGTTAAGGTAAGGGTTAGGGTTTATTACGCTTAGGGTTAGGGTTTGTTACGGTAAGGGTTAGGGTTTATTACGCTTAGAGTTAGGGTTTATTACGGTAAGGGTTAGGGTTTGTTACGGTAAGGGTTAGGGTTTATTACGGTTAGGGTTGGGGTTTATTACGCTTAGGGTTAGGTTTTGTTACGGTTAGGGTTTATTAAGGTTAGTGTTTGTTAGGGTTAGGTATTGTTACGCTTCGGGTAAGAGTTAAAGTTTATCACGGTTAGGATTATTACAGTTAGGGTTTGTTACTGTTAGGGTTAGGGTTTGTTACACTTAAAGTTAGGGTAGGGTTTGTTACGGTAAGGTTTGGGGTTAGGATTTGTTGTGGTTAGGGTTAGACAGGGTTCGGGTTTGTTACAGTAAGGGTTAGTGTCTGTTATAATTAGGGTTAAGTTTCATTACTGTTTGTCAGGGTTAGTGTCAGGGTTTTTTACGGTTGAGGTAAACTTCAGATTTTGTTATGGTAAGGGTTTGTTTTGGTTACGGTTATGTTCAGGGTTTGTAACGGTTATGGTTTTGAGGGTAAATATTGGGGTTTTTTACAGTTACAATAAGGGTTTGTGAGGGTTAGGGTTAGGGTTCCTTACGGTTAGGGTAAGGGTTTGTGAGGGTTGTGTTAGGTTCAGGGTTTGTGAAGGTTAGGGTTAAGATCAGTGATTGTCAGGGTTCGATTAAGGATTAGTTAACTGTTATTTCTCTCTCTCTGTCTTCATCCTCTCTCCGTTCAAAGAACGGGCTTTCCAGCTAGTAGTAGTAATAATAATAATAATAATAATAATAATAATAATAATAATAATAATAATAATAATAACAACAACAACTGTCATGAGAGGAGTAAGACAAAGAGACCCCATATCACCAAAACTATCCACCACATCCTTGACAGAAAAAATCAAAGACATCGAAATCCAACTCAAATTAAAAAATGAAGTAAGTTTGAAGATTTGGACTCAAAGAATATAGAGGCAAAAACAAAATTCATGGCTTATGTAGCTCCAACTGAAAAAATGCATTTGGTTGACACTGAAATAGAGAAAGTTAACAACTATACAGCCAATCTTTAAAACTGGAAAATCATGCTGAAAACTAAATCAACATCAGATTCAAAAGTGATTGGAACATACGTAGACCATAAGGAAAAAATTTTCTTGGACTAATATCTCCATGGAAAACCTCAAAAGCAAGGTCTTTAACCAATTTGTGCTCACAGCGATGACATTCGGATGACAGACATGGTCCCACAGCGATGACATTCGGATGACAGACATGGTCCCTTAATAAATCACCAGCGAGCAAGCTACAATAACTACTTAAAGAGCGACGTAAAGAATGTTTGGTGTGAAACTGCAAGACCAAATAATAAATAAAATCATCAGGGGAAAAAAACCAAATGTAACAGATAAAGTGGAACTTGCAGCAAAATAAGGCATATGACACACTTGAAAGATGTACAGAGTGACAACCATGCACAGGCGGAAGTTCCACAAGAAAACTAAAAAGACGTTGGAGGGATGACCTCTAACAGTTCTCTGGATCAACCTAGTCTTAATAGTCTTCAAATTGGCTGACTGACTCAGATTATCTGAGTATCAATGTCAACACGCAAATTTTTATTCATGCCTAAAATATTTGAGTTAGTATATAGTTCTTAAAGTGATGTTCTTAAGTTGTTTCTTGAAATCTTCAATACTAT
>JAOYNN010029240.1:0-12748 GCA_025770095.1 Goniobranchus kuniei | reverse complement strand
GTGTGTAGTATACTTTTCCAAGCCTACTCTTAAACCCGAAAGCGTTGTCACTTTTTGAGTTGCGTCAAGATTCTTTACTGTATACAATTGAAATGTTGACATTTTGTCAGCTCTACAGTTTTAATATAGGACAAATAAACAAATTTCTCAAATAAAGCCGATTTTGAACTGAAAAAATAATTTTCGTTTCGTCATGGATACATCGAACCACCACACAGATTATAAAGAGGGTTTCGGAGATATAGACTTTTTTGGCTCTAAATTTTGAAACAGACTATAATTGAATCACCAGAAGGTATAGCGTTAAAATGATAGTGAATTTGAAGTAATCTATAGCTAGAGTAATCAAGGCGTTTGGCAATTTTTCAACTGTGCATTAAAGTCAGAATCCTAGGGATTTAAAATGTGTAAAACTTTTTAAAGTTTAATGTGGGTAGTTGATTCCCAAACGGTGTATTAGGCTACACTTATTTTGATGATTCAACTTACTGAATTGACCTTATTTTATCTGTCTGCCGGGTTGTCATGCGTGTGTCATCAATGTTGTGATACTGTCTCCGAACACTTTACCGGTCTTTGCAGTCACTGGATACTAAACGCGTTTCAATTGCTCCCGGAATTGATTATCTTATGTAACTGTATTTGGACGTTGAAAATATTTTATTCTTTTATTTTTGTTTCTGTTAGACAACATCTTTGGAAGCACATCATTTACTTTTAGTCAGCTTCTAAGAGATTTAGAGTCAGTAATGTTCATGATAATTACATTACTCCAATGCTCAAGCATCAAATTGGAGGTCTTGTTGGGGAAGCCTGATTAAAGGCGGACGTGCGAATGCCTAATCGAAGATTTGTTTGTTTCTGTTTCTGTTCTGTGGCAAACCCGCTTTCGTCCCGTCGGCACAGTTTAGTAAGTGGTGTGATGCCGGCTTGTAATGTTATGATTAACAATAGAAAATTGGGCGATTGTAACGGACACCGGGTATCGATATAGTTTCTTTCTTTTTCTATATTTCTATTTATATTGCTGCTCATATAGGTATGCGTCGATCTGACCTCTTGTCTTGTTCAAGTCAAGTATCTACATCTCTATCTGTATCATTGCTAGTGTGTGTATGTTTTAATATGACTACACAAACATAATCATATTAATGAATGATTTTATACAGCATTCCAATAAGTCTAAGCAATTACAGCAGAAAATAGTTGCACATCGACAATAATAATTTATGTTACGGACCTAAGAATTTTAAACAACGGAGTCTTACATTATATCAATAACGATAACGTTTAAATCCAAAGATTGCACATATTATCTACAAACACAACTCTCTACCACACCACTTTGCTACATGTTCAACCATAACACACATAAGTTTATCTTATCCTCCTCTTTCTGCGTTTCCCCTCTCTCCACCCCAGAATCCCCCTTTTCCCACTCTTTCTCTCCCTCCATTTCTCTAACCTACTCCCCAAAAAAGCAGACGCACAGAACACACACATACACACACACACACTCGTTTACATGCACTTTCAGACTGCACAATCACAACGAACGTGGCAGCCAATCCCATAATATTTATTATGTTTAACATTGTACAAACCTTAATGGTATATTGCGTGCTTAAAAAGATTGAGTTTCCAACGTGGAACATCATTTTATAATACCTTATCTTATGCAATAAAATATAATATTAATCTATAAATGATGACTGTATGAAATACATTATGGATACATTTTCCGAAAGGAATGATAGCGAGGCCCGCGATGGCATTCTGATAGCAGACTTAACGATGTCTTAACCGATCTACTTACTTTACAAAATAGTAGTGATAATAATATCGCATTGAGCTACTGGTAACTGTGTTCCTACCTGTTGGCCTGTTTTTGCGCTGATATCCTCAGGGTTACTGTTTGCGTTGTAACGAAAAAGATCACGAAAACTCCAATTACTGTAGATCAAACGCAAGAAAGCAAATTAAAGATCCTTAAGAATCTGTAAGAATCCAAAAACATTAGCATAAACTCAATAGTCTACTTAAAGATCACTAAGAATCCAAGGACTGTAAGCCTTCCTTTTTAACACCACAAGGTCATAAGGTCTCAAGGTACCATAGTTCCTAAAATGTGTATCAAAGACGCGTAATAGCAAAGATGTGTAGCTGCGACTTATCAGCCTTTGTTCAAAATTACATTAGCCTTACGGAGGATAGGGAATTCCATTGGAAAACAGAAAGAAGAGCGCAGAAAGCCAATGCTGAACTACCAAACTGTCTCCATTGATCTATCAAACATTAAGCCATTGAAACTAGAATTTAATCAAAGAACGTTCATACCAGCGTTATATTATCAATGCACACTTGGACTCTAAACAAGTCGGAACAAAACAAAGAAACAACTTTCGAAATGAAATGACTCTAAAAAGTTGCAAAAGTGTCAATCAGTGAAAGCGTACGGATTAACACCATCCAAAATATGGTAGGAGTAGCACCATGCCTGCTATACATGGAAATGGAAGGAATAAATTGGTTTTGCCATATTACAAGAGTGCAACCAAACCAACAGGAAGCGTGAGAAGTCAATAACAAATCCTTACAAGCTAGATAAAGTAGAAGACCCAGAATGAGACGGATTGACAGGGTACAAGAAACCATGAAGTCCTAAAGGGATCCATCTATTATGCGACCCATGGGACATAGGGACAATCTAATAATTACCTTAAATCGTTACAGTAAGTATTTAAAGTGAGCGCATGCAGACGTTCAACATGAGGCAATGATCTAATAATGATGAGATTTTGGTTGCAATTGAAGCCAATGGAATGGGCTAATGAGGTCCCATGGGTTGCGTGGTTGTTTTTTGTTGTTGGTTGTTGTTGTTTTTGTTTTGTTTTTTTGGATCACCCTGTATAACATCGTTCTGACAGAAGCAGCACACCTTGCTCATGAGAGAAATTTGCATCTCCCTCTGTGTGGGGAGTCATAAGAGGAAGAAAAAAAAAGAAAGTTAGTAGAAATGATTACCCCCTACAACTGTGCCTTTGTCTGAGTTTAGCACTAATATTATACAACTAAAAATATTTCAACAGACTGCTTTATAAGCAATTCAACGCCTCTACAGGTTATGGTTAATGGTGGCATGATCTGTATCGGACTAGTTTTACTATTTCAATGAAGAGCATTTGTAAAGATAAATGACAAAGAATAGTGGATGACATGCTGATGTAAGAAATCAACTTTTACTAAAGGAAACAAAAGAAGAAGAAAAGAAAAGACTTGACAAATTTCTACTATTTGGACCTTTAAACAAATTAATGATCAAGCTTTTGAAAGCGTGACGGTAGTAATTTTTGCACGAGCTGTAATATAGCTAATCTGATCCAAATAGGAGAAATGTGTCAAGTTTCATATTTGAACGCTATCAAACGAGCCCTATGTCTTGTACTGTGGAAATGAAATGCGCTAAGCAGAATCCTTCTTTTAATGTTACAAATCTCAATATCAAACTTTGCATGGTCTGGTTCGGTCCATTTGATGGAAAAAAGAATTGAATCAGCTCTACTGCAAAGAAAAAGATAAGGCTGGATCGGTTGATTGCCTTTATTCATTAGGTTCCAGTCTTATGTAGATAAACGAAAAATCAAATCCCGTGAGGTCTCTTTTCTATGCATCATACAACGTTCTTGTATATATCAGCTTTGCAATTTCGGCTTATCATTATGAAATTATAAAATATGAAGTTTTGGATCAAACCAACATGACGCAAATAGTTTCTCAGCCCACTCAAAGATCTGGCTTTATCCTGGACTGCGTCATTGTCCAAAATTCAATTATCAAAGATTGTGCAACGAATGTTTCAGTTATACCATTCTCTGACCATAGTCTTGTCGGAATCAAACATAATATCCCCCGTCAAGATTAACCCACGGTCCCAATTGTCATCAGAGATCTTAAGGATATCGACTTGATGAGTCTAAAGGCTGATCTCTAGTTGAAACTAGACATGGAGTCATCCATGACAACAGAACAATGGAAAGATTACACAAGGAATAATCTGAACGACTATGCACCGTTGAAGACCCGCATGATCACCATGAGAACATTCGCACCATGGTATACGCATGAAGTTAAAGTTGCCAAAAGGAGGTGTAAGAAGGCGGAGAACAGTTTCGAAGGACAGGTCTTTACGTTGACGGTGAAAACTTTAAATCCTTTCACCAAATCTGGAAACAGACTAAACGTCAAGCAAAAACGAACCACTTTTTGGCCAAACTGAAAAGGAACAAGGCTTCTCCCAAGCAATTGTTTCAAATGTGCAACGAATTACTGGGACGTAGGAAGTCCAAAGAACTGCCTAGCAAAGCGGAAGTCTGTGATCTCCCTGATACATTCGCTTGTTTCTTTAATGATAAAATTCGATTAATTAGATCAAATTTAGATGGGGTTGGCGCATACTATGACAAAATGAGACGTTTGTAGGATAGAAACTTCAGTCATTCCGTCCAGTTACTGAAGAATATATTCGTGATCTTATTCATAAACCCAAAATCAAATCTTGTGATATTGATCCATTACCTGCCAGTCTCTAGTCCTCATACATGGATGTTCTACTTCCATCTATAACTAAACTTATCAATGAATCATTGATGAATGGTCATGCCCCTCTTTGCTTTAAAAAAGCTTTAGTCCATCCGCTGCTTAAAAAACCTTCCCTTGATCAGAACGACCTGAAGAATTACCGTCCAGTGTCGAATCTTCCCTTCCTATCTAAGATTCTTGAAAAGGTCATACTCTCTCAATTAAAGTCTCATCTTTCTCAAAACAACCTAGAAGAGCCATACCAATCAGCTTACACAGAACTGCATAGTACTGAGACTGCGCTTTTATGTGTTTATAATGATTTAATTATCAATGCAATGCCAAATGGTGTAAATATTATGTGTCTTCTAGATTCATCCGCCGTCTTCGACACCGTTGACCATTCCATCCTCTTGACGTCTTGAAAAGCGATTTGGTAGAGTGGGAAACGCACTCCAATGGTTCAGGTCTTATTTATCTGAACATCAACAGGAAGTTGTGGTCAATGGTGTGAGGTCTGATGAGCATATTTTAAAATTTGGTGTTTCACAAGGTTCCGTGCTCGGTCCGGCCCTTTTTACCATGTATATCCAACCTATTTTGGAAACTATGAAACAATTTGATTTCAAATATCATTCTTATGCAGATGACTCGCAGATCTATGATTTCATATCTCCCTGACCTTGTCAATAGCTTGATAGTGAGAATTGAACGATTTTATGCTGAGGTTAAGCAATGGATGAATAAAAACAGGTTACATTTAAATGACGACAAAACTGAGGGATTGGTGTGCGGTCGGAAAGATGTCATCAGAAATGTCCGTTCTCATTGCTTGACTTTCGGTAATAACACCGTCGACTTCTCTTCGTGCGTTAGGAATTTGGGAGTTTACCTGGACTTGAATTGTGTTAATGTCTCAACAGGTGAATCTAACAATCCAATCTATGTATATTGAAATCAGTAAAATCAGCAAAATTCGTCATCTTCTTCCTAGAAAACCTGCTGAAATATTTGTTATTCACAAGTTTTATTGAAATTAGACTATTGCAATTCTCTGCTTGCAAATATGTCTAAGCAAAACCGTAGATCTCTTCAACTGCCTAAAATAACGCTGATAGGTTGATTCTAAAGAGAAAATAAATATAATTCAGCTTCTACTCTCTTTGAAGAAGTTCAGTGGCTCCCTGTAGAGAAAAGAATAATCTACAAAATCTGTATGATTGTCTATAAGTCTCTGAACTCTGACCGACCTTCGTAACTAAAAGACGTCCTAAAACGATACTTTCCCCCAAGAAACCTCAGATCAAGTAATGACAAAACAATTCTCGTAAAGCCCCAAATCCTTCGCAAAATCTCTTCTGTTTTCGCAAAACATGTTGAAACTTACTACCTGTGGAAGTCAGAAATTCAGAGACAGTTCAGATTTTTAAGAAAAAGCTTAAAACTTATTTATTTTAATCCCCATGTATGTTGCACTGCTCCTTTTATTGCTCTTTGTTTTATTGTAATGATTGCTATGCATATCGTTTTATGTATATGTCATATTTTTACATAATAATTAATTATTCATTTTAAATGCTTTCTCTTGTTTATTGATTGGTACATATATTTTACTGTGAAAAGCGCTTGGAGCTTGTTTTAACTTGGAGGTCAGCGCTTTAGAAATGTTATCTATTATTATTCAAAACTACACATTTAATGATCATGCCGATGGGAATCACATCCAATTCAATGGAAAAAAGTAATAAGAGTGACATAATCATTTTGCTGGCCATTATGTGAAGGATGTCAAACACTGGATAGATGTACACGAACACACACATACACACATGTGCATTGAATGGAACATAATCAATGACGTCTTATTCAATTCACTTCCATTCAGCCTTTATGCAGGCAATGTAATCCAAACAAACTATCACATGTTGCCAAGTTTTATATCATGGAGTGCAGGAGTCATTATATTTTAGTCATTCACACTCTGATATTCGCTAAGCCCTGTTGACAACATTGCTTGTGCGTAGTTAATTCTCAGGTAGTGCTTGATTGTCTCGTTTAAAATACACAATATATCGATTCAAGACCAAGTTCATTTGATGCACCTGGCTTTAAACTATATGCAGGTATCCTTAACTTATTTCTCCCAAAAATGCACTTACAGTCTTTATGAAAAAAACTATAGACCAGGTGATGATGACTAGCTAAAGTAAAGTAAAGATGACCTTGATAGAACTATTTAACCATGCGCACATAGCTTTACTATTTTATGATACTCCCCCGACTGACAGCAATACATAACATTCAGAACAAGATTTGCAGTCTGTTAGGCACAAATGCATTTTTCGAACAAGTACAGTGCCGTCTTATTACACATGGAAGATACTTTTCCCACCTACCTGAGTTGAGTGAGGTAAGCGGGGTATAGTGCCTTACCTAAGGAAGCAATGCTCAAGACCTGTGTTAATCGCTTTCCGCGTCAGAGGTGCACGATCTATCCTTAGCTGTTCACAGCGTTGCTTGACTTTCGACTTGTGTCGGGTTATAATAACCGCTCAGCCATTGACACTTCAAAGACACATGTATTTATATACTTATTTTTACATATCTTGGACTCTAAATAAATTCTGATAAAATCCATCTCATGTGATCGGCACTAGCTATCGCGAGGTAAATCAATCCACTCTTTCGTAGCATTGGGACGGTAAGTAAATAGTATAGCAGACTTAAGCCAATATTTGTTTTAAAGGTGATTCGGGCTGTTTTGAAAACATTGATATAATAGTTCGTGTACTCACTTGCCGCCTGAATAATATATTTCTGCAAGTCGTCGCTAAGAGTATCTCCACTCAAGTTAACCATATGACAGAGAAATTCGGTGGTGTTGTCGAACTCTCCATTGTCACATGGAGTTCTGTGTGACATGAAAATTAACATGCGCATTTAAGTACTGATTTCTTCATTTATTCATATTTTTCTGTCCTACGATTAATTTATAAAACTATTTCTATTTTCATTTACTTATACTTTCTTTGGTGGCGGGATTTTTTTCTTTGTTTGTGTTTTGAGCACTTGTTTGATTCACTGTTATAAGATCCTTTAATCGATTTTCAGCATTTCAATACCCGTTTTGACCATCAGGATATTTCTATAATAGTGAGAGTTTTATATGGCTCGTTGAAACTGTGGGGCAACCAGCAAAATTTATCATTGATTTTATAATTCTTTAAAGAAAAATCGTAGATCCATTTCTTTCAGGAATACTATTTTAATAGGTAACGGGCAAATGCTTATATGGCTCCAAATTAGTTGACAGAACAATGCTTAAATTAAAACTAGATAGCAATGCATTGAAAAGCGAGGAAATGACATTACAGTAACACGAGCATAGCAAAATCACGTTGATGAAAATATTTTCTTACATGGTTTCTAGAAATGCATACTACAAGCTGTGAAGTTTAAATTTGCATTACATTTTCAATCAAGTCATTCATTCTTGTGTTATCTGACAATTACTTGGTTAAGAATATACTATCGGATTGGATAACATAATCACTAAGAAGAAACAACTGTTAAATACTTACTTCAGAAGAGAGCGGTCTTGAAGCACATCTTTACGTGATAAGCTGTTGTCATGAAGATATCCTGGTATGGCGTCCAAGACAATGGTCAGAATGATAGCATCTTGGACATGTTCTAATGTGGCTACCAACAGCAGAATTGTGATGGGCAAAGCAAATCCGTTGCCAATAGAACCCAATATACCCAACACTATGAAAATTTTGTCATGGTAGTCTGCAAAGCGATACTGCAAAAATAAGAAGCGAATTAATGTGAAATGGCTAGTCTACATCTTAAACTTATTTTTACTGAATCAATTGTGGATCACAAGAAGAAAATATTGATCATTACGTAATAATACTCAAAAAAAAGAAAAGAAAAGAAAAGAAAAAGAAAAAGGAAAAAAATGAATAAGAAATTAAAAAAGCCGAGGACTATTACGAGTCTCTTTGAGGATATGGAGAAAACTGGAAAACTGAATTTCACTCCCAACGTGCAAAGTTTTAAGAATTATAAACAAGCATGATCTATATAAACAGAAACAAAACTGTTTATATAGACAAGAAGAAGAAGAAGAAGAAGAAGAAGAAGAAGAAGAGGCTTCACTTGACCATCTCATGAAAAACCGGTCTAGATGTAATGCCTACAGAAGAAAACGAAACAAATATACCTTCAGCATAGGCACTTGGAATGTCAGAACAATGAAAGAAGTTGGCAAATTGACATTGCTAATAAATAAGCTTGATTCCCCTCATATGAATATTACAAGACTGTGTGAGGTTAGACGGAGAGGGTCAGAGCAATTTTCAACAACAATTTTGTCATTTTTATACAGCGAAATGAAAAGAGACATAACAATGTGTTTCCATTGTACTAGACAAAACTTATGCCCAGTCTTAAAGCATAATATGACCCAATTAGGCCCCTGCGTCCACTGAGATTTTAAATCACGTATACGGCAGGATACTATGCAAACGAAGTGGTTTTAGTCTTCCGCCGGCTTTGTTTGGCTGACTACGTGATTATTTTGAACGCAGGCTTTTTGATCGGCGATACCAGGACTTTTCTTTCTATTCAACCAATTCAGACAGGAATTTTAGCTTAACAAAGCATTTGGAGAAGCCAACACTACACCATGTATGTGATTTTGATTTATTACAGTATATTAGGTTGTTTTTTGTGTGCAAATATTGTTTGGAACAACGGAATCCACTTAATTGTGATCGACCTACTGTGTGTGTTGTTTCATTCTCAAACTGATACAACACACACCCAAGCCATGACATAGATCTAGTTATGAGTGATGGGTAGTCATAGGCTTAAACCGAAGCAGTGGAAGCAGCCTTCTTTTCTCAACCGGGAAGCCTTGAATGACGTCACATTTTAGCTTGGAAATCGCTTGACTAAAATCTCAGTTGACGCGTGGCCTTAACGACAGGCTTTTTATCGTGAAGATCAATACCAAACCTGTAACAAGTTTTATTCAAGTGTATATTCCAACCTCAAAGAGCACTGAAGAAGAGGTAGAGGAGTTTTATAATGACCTACAGGCTATAAAACATAAAGTACCAAATAATGAAATACAATCATAGTGGGTGATTTCAATGCAAAAGTGGGTGAAGGAAAAGACAATCCAAAAGGCATTGGACCTTTCGAACTCGAGGACAGAAACGAAAGGGGAGAGTTGCTAGCAACTTTTTGCTGTGCAAATGACATGATGATAATGAACACAGTTTTTGAACAACCAAGGAAGAGAAGATATTGTTGGATTTCCATCTGAGGTATATGCAGGAACCAAATCTACTTCACACAGGTAGACAAAAGCTGCGAGTTCAATTTTCCTCAAACCAAACTAAAACCGATGCCGATACAGATGTCGACTCTGACCACGCTCTCGTTGCTACCAAAGTACTATTAAAACGCACAAAAACAAGGACAGAAAAATGAAAGAAGGTTTGACGTACAAAAGCTGAAAAATCCCGAAATCTCAGAGGAGTTTGAATTAGAAACAAGCAGCAAATTCAACATCCAACAGGAATTCTGAAGTGCACACGAGAGAGCCGCAGAGGAGATTTGGAACGACATGAAAATAACGTGGACCCAAATTGCCAAAGAAAAACTCGGTATGAATAAAACAAAACAAAAATCAGAACCTCTTATAAGTGATGAAGTGAAAGAGTTGCCCAGACTAAATAGCAAAGCCTACAAAATGAACGATAAAGAGAAACACATGTCTCTAAAATCATAGATTCAAAACAAATTACGTTGAGACAAAAGTAAATGGGTGGAAGAGAAATGCTATGAAATAACAAATTAAATGAATGCAGAAAGTCAAAAACAAAACTTTTTGATCAATTACAAAATGTAAAATGAACTTCTTTAAAAAAATCTAAACAACCTAACTGACTAAAAGGACATTGAAGAAAGATGGAATGAGTACTAAAAATCATTACTCAGCTATAAGAAATCATCATCGAGGAATGCTTATTTTATTATGGATTTCGAAGAAACACAACCCCCACCTTTAACATCAGAGGTTGACAAATCTATAAAACAACTTAAAATGTGAACTCTCCCGATCTGGACAATTTGCATAATGAGATTATGAAACATTCGGGTTGAGGCTGGTATCAAGGCACTGAACCCTCTTTGCTGTAAGATTTGGGGATAAAGGGAAATGGACGAACGATTGGAAAACACGATATGAATTCGTTATGCTCTACAGAAGTGGTTTTACAAAAGAATGCAGCAATTACCGAGCTGTCACCCTACTCAGTCACACCAGTAAAGTCTTCCTGATCATATTGTTAAGTTAAATGAAACTAAAACTAGAGGAACAACTTTCACACTGCCAAGCTGGATACAGAACTGGGATGGGGAGAATCGACAAGCTAATGATTCTACAAATACTGATAGTAAAGACAAGACAAATAAATGGCATAACAAATTTAAATTGTTTCAAAAGTTGATCAAGCAGTAAAAGAAGTGGGATTTCTTTTTAATGCGAAAAAGACAGAAGCCCTTACCATAGGAACGATTGAAGACAAAAAATAACAATAAACAATCACCAAATTGGAGCATATTGAAGAATTTAAGTATTTGGGATCAATAAAGACCAACAATGGCAGCTGCGAAACGGACATCAAAACGAGGATAGCAATGGGTTAACAAAGAATGCTCCAGCTGAATAACATACTGAAAGACCGTGCAATATCAAAGGATTTAAAATTCAAAATTATAAGGGCACTTGTATAATCAGTTGTTCTATATGGAAGCCAGGCATAGGTCATTAACCCGCTTGCCTCAATCGGGTCAAAAATTACCCGTAAGGTCACTTATTGACTAATACCTCGGCTCCTAATGCGGACTATATACCAAGCTGTTTGTTTGTTGGCTAGGGTTGTAAAAGTTCTAAAAATCGAAAAGTCACGCAAAGCCTCCATTGGGTCAAAATTGACCCCAAGGGTTCCTTATTGACTAATAACTCGGCTCCCAATGCGATCTATACCACAAGCTTCTGAATAATATTCCTCAAACCTATCTTGTACAAAATTACAGAATATGAACTTTGCAGCTATAGTAGTTTTGCTGTAAAGGCTTTGTTTGTTGGCTAGTGTGATAACACTTATAAAAATTGAAAACTCACACAAAGCCCCGATCGGGTCAACATTGACCCGAACCACGTGATTAGTCCTAGACTGTCGTAATAAATATGTTGTCGATTTCGATTACAAAGTAATCGGTGTTGATTTTTTTCCAATTCTCATGACCCCGCTATCGTTTTTCACCTCTTTTGTACTATTGAACCATCATCACTGCTGAAGGTCTCGGCCGCATGAACTGACGATTGAACAAAAAGGATTTGTATAATATGGTAGAATGGTAATAAATCTGGATCTGTTGGTAATAGGGCAGTAATACCATATGTTCCCCACACCCGTAAATTCATTTTTGGGTAAGGGATAGGTTAAGGATAGGATTAGGGATAGGGTTAGGGTTAGGGTTAGCCCCTGCCGGCAATAGGGATGTCACATAATCGGGCCGTCAATATTCAAGTATCGCATTGTACTATTGACCCGATCAGGGTTCAGTTTGGCATCGAGGCGGCGCGGATTAAAAAGAAAGAAGAAAAACTCCAGAACTCAGCGGAAATGTGGTTCTACCAGTTTCTCTTGCAGAAACTGAGGATTAGCTTCAAAGACAGACAAACTGATGAGAGCATAAGAAAAAAATTCAAAGCATCACTGCAGCTGATGTTAGTCTTCAGTCGACGCAAACTAAAATACTAGGCTCATACAATCAGAAAGAGTAATGGCCCTTCTTAAGAAGCAATTTTTCGATCTGCTGAGGACCGAAACAACTACTGACTTGTTCTCCAATTTACTCGACCACTGTAAACACTCATTTCTTGTCGACCACCATGGACATTGAATTACCAACTCGTCACGCTCTGAGGATCTCATACACTACAAACCGATTACTGTCCCTACCTCGTACTCAAAATAACGATCTTACCGACACACTCGTTATACCGTTGTGCAAACTCATATTGAGCGAGACAGTGCTAGGTCCTCAGAGAAGAAGATCCCCCTCAGGCGGGTGTTTCGGCCTT
>JAOYNN010029129.1:0-12749 GCA_025770095.1 Goniobranchus kuniei | reverse complement strand
CCTATGACCAATCATAATATAACACGACTTAGTTAAAGAGATAGCCACTGGGGCTATCTTATCTTTGCCTGATTGTTGTTGATACAAGGGAGTCAGATGGAATATCAATGAGCTGATGATGTCTCTGTACAGGATTGTAACTTTTGCTCGTTTTCTTCACGTTGTGTTTCTAGATAATATTCTTTTGTTTAAAATAACTTTATTTAGCTGTTTCAGTATGTGAACCTTTCCTTTCTTTATCAGTTATAAGGAAATGGAGTATATAATTTCTAATCATATTCAATGAATAATGATGAAAAAGGAAGAATATTGTCAGAAATGCCCATCCAATCATTCTTATTCAGAGAGGAGTCTAAAAAAAACAATAAAATACAATACAATAAAGGCAATAACTTTTGAGTTGTGTAATCTCAATGATTTCTCATAGCTGAGTGGTTTTTGCTTGCTTGATGTTTAAAACTTTTCTAAGTCTCAGCACCCAGGGACGCAGCAAGGAGATGGTAAATTAATAGAGTGAACAGAAGTAGTAGAAAAAGGTTTTCATATGAGGAAAAGAAGTTGCAAAAGAGGAAAATAAGCATTTAAAATAAGCAATGATCTTAATACATACTGGAACAATAAAAGTAGGGAACTAAATAGAATGATCATTTGAAGACCAAAAACTAACAGAAGTATCAAAAACGAAAAAAGAAAAAAAAAACAAGCCAGAAACAAATTCACTACGGCCATCAAGCAACAACGGTCTATCCACTACCCGATTTTTTCCCTACCCTTTTGTTGAATTCTGCAGCAGAAAGTCGGTGGTAGCAAAACTCGGCATGAGTTCAGAATCATGCAACATTCACTACAATGATGATTGTCAGCAAGCAGAACGACGGGAGAACTGAAGGGTTTTTGTACTAGCATGGCCTGGCATATAATCAAAAGTCATCACTGTTTAATCTTATGCTCATCTCACTCAATTAGGTATGATGAGTACCTGACTACAGGCAGTAAAAGATATTTTCAGACTGCATGGGTACTGCATGTAACAGACTGTTCTCTGTATGCTCCCAAGGGAGGTGCCAAAGTGTTAAGAGGGTGTTAAATGATATTCAGTCTGTACAGCCTACATTTGGTCCAGAAGATAGACTATTCTATCATATTCATTCAATTCTCTATCATCTCATTTTCTGTGGTAATCTTTAAGGAAAGATATAGACATAAATTCAGAACAATTTTATATCATTGTCTTCACTTATTATTATATGGTGAAGCTGACAAAACAATGTGGGTTTTTTGGAAAATAAATATTTAGAATGTTGAGTAATGGTGCCCATACTCAGAGAAGTTCTTACACACCAACATATTTAAAACTTATGCATGTTTTTTTTTCTTCAGAAGTGTATGTCCTTTTTTTTGACTAACTCTATACAACAATGATGAAATCTGTTTGCTGTTTTTTTGTGATTTTTGTGTGTTTTTTTCTTGTTTTGTGTGTGTGTGTGTCTATGTGTGTGTTTAATCAGCATCTAAACATAAAGCCATATGTTACTCGCTACTTACAACAATGACATGACTAGAGGTATTTCGGGCTTGAAAATAAGAGTGAAAAGACAATTTACAAATCATAGGAAAACAAATTACAAAATGAATCACTCTTCAAGAGCAAGTGGTAATCTATGAAATGAATGATCGACAGTGACTGAATACTTTGGTGTAGGCCTGAGAAATTGAAAATCCTGAGCCACTATCTTTTCCCTTTTAAAACAACTTCATTTTCCCCCCCTCATATCAAAACTACAAACAACATTCTTTTCAGTAAAGACAACTTTTCATATAAATTTCTTATGAAAATCTATAAAATCAAATAAACATTTTTTTAAAATTCATATCAAAAACCCCAAAATAAAAACAAAACAAACCCCCCCACAAAACAACAGGATCTTTAAAAAAGAAAGAAAAGATTTTGTCAATCCTTCATGTTGTGGTTGAGGTAATACTGACAGAAAACAAATCTAGAGCAAACCACAACCCTAATAAGTTTAGGTAATGTAAGATGAATACAATGAGCCAAGAGAATTACTTCAGTCTTCAACTTGCAGGATATTATTCAAAGCAGTAACATCTAAGGCTCAAGAAAGTAAAATTAAATATCCTACATAACATAGAAAAAATGACAGCGGTATGTTGACATCATTAAGTTGCATTGAAAAGCTGTGTTGGCTGAAAATGTGACAAAATAAATGGTATTACATACATTCAAGTGGTATACATATGCAGAAAGGATTATTGTACGCAATGGATAAACAAACAAATCAACAGAATTTAGGGCTAGAGGTTGCTGAAATAAAGAAAATGTACAGTAGAAAGAATACTCAGCCAAGCAGGTTTGGAGATATGGTGAAAGATTCTAAATTATTAAAGTGATTTGGTTATATCCAGAGGAGAAATGAAGATTAATTTGACAACCAGACAGGTAGAATAAAAGACTTTATCTTGAATAGGATGCTAGTCATCGCAGTGTACTTTTCCAGCCAACACCCGTTTTAACCTGGCTGACTAAGTAAAACAACAGCGGAAAATTTTCCTGCCTGTGGAAAAAATCAAAGGTGTCTGTAGTGAGAATCGGACTTGCTTCCTCTTGGTCCACAGGCCAACACTCTACCACTAACTGAGCTAATGCCCTCCAGGGGAAAAGTTTGGAAATATGATAATTAAAATTCTTGTCACCTTAAAGCAACCAGGCAAGTGTGTGATACTTAAGCTAGAAGATACAAAGTCCATAAAAACTTTGTTTAATTTGCATTATTTAGTTTAATTAAATGTTTTCATTACTTTGATGAATGAATGTGAGCACTCAAACTCATCTTTCAAATTCTTAATTTTTCTCAGGCCTTTGGCATAGTGATGGCCAGATGAACTGACCAAGTGGGCCAAGTCTGACCCACTTGATAACCCCAGGCTAAATGCTAAGCAAAGAATGATGAAGAATGGAAAAACTAACTTTTTAATCCCTTGTCACCTTTACAACTCTGAAATACAGTCGAGTCCTTTAATAACGGCTTTGGTGATTACAGGAACTTGGATAATACAGTGACAAATCAAATCCCTGTTTTCTTCTTTCTAAAAATATAAGTAATAAGAACCTGGACTATGTTTACTTGCCTACATCCCTCCTGTGCCGTGTCTGTCACATAGGGCCTCAAATTTTTTTTCACCATCTGTCTCTCTCTGTACCTGGGCTATAATAGGGCACAATTTGTGCTGACTCGGATAAAACACGGATTCCGCTGCTTGCAAAGTTGTATTCTATCCGTCAAATTTGTCTCAACAAAAGCATTTTGCCCTTTTGTGAGTTCGAGTATGATTGCTTGCCTAAACACAAACGTACAAACACACACTAAAAGCACTACACACATCACCCGCTTAGAGGATGCCCCTATTTTTACCCAACTCTCACTCTCACATGGTGAGTGGCCGCCAGTGGTTGAACACATGGTGACTGACTTAGAGTCGAAAGGATGCATTAATACTTGAAAATGGATATATAACAGGACTCACTTATAACAGGGAAAAATTACTGGTCCCGACAGTCCTGTTTTGACTGAGTTTTACTGTAGAATAATGGCCTTGGGATTTCCTGAAACTCATACTCATACAAGTCTATAGGCTCTTTTCAACTCTCGAAGGTCATCTCAGTAATAGAGAGAACAGAGATAGCAGAAAAAGGTTTACAATAGAAAAGAAGAAGTTGCAAAAGATTTGAGAACTAATATAGAAGCTGACCCAAAGGTTTAACAACAATTTACTCTGTTCTAGTAGCCTGTCAAATCAGACTAATTCACACTTGGGTTTTTTGTTTTGTTTTAAAAGACTTGGTTTCATTTTTCTCAATTATATGATGATTAGAAAGAAAAATGCACACATACAAAAATATCACCACTTCATCAAAACAAACCAATAATGCAAATTCACAACCCTTAGCACTTCATAAAACAAAACAAAACAAAACAAAAAAACACAAAAAAAACAATAGAAAATCATAAAACAGTCAGTTCTCTAGCCAAATTAAATGAACTCTTTGAGCAATTTTGTTGTTTTTTTTAAAGGGGATATTTCTTCAATTCAGTTTGTTAACAATTTTCATTAACTTTACTTTAATGACAAACACAAACGTAATGAGGTAAGCAGTAAAACATCCTACTGTGCCCATCCTTTCAAGTAAACCAACATAAAGCAACATAGCACTGGGAAATGAAGAGACTAATACCAAACATGTAATTTACATGTAGATTATAATACCAAATTAAGCTATGTGAGAACTACTTAACACAGGTTTGAGGGTATTTAAGAGAAATGGGTATGATGATTCAGTGAAAAGTATAAGTAACTGATGATTTAATAATGCATCCATGTACCTAAAGAAAAGCAAGATTTTTTTTTCTCTTTCTGTTTAGATCAACAAGCTCTGTTTTGATGAAAAATAATAAAAACAAAAAAGCAAGTCTTATTCTCAAGGTCTCCCTGTGTTTGGATGCAAAAATACCAAAACACCAGTAAGCAATCATAATATTTTCCAAAAAATCAAAACAACAAAACAACCAAAATAGGCCTACACCCGAAGGAAAAATTGAAATTCGACAAGCTAGCAAAATTAAGTTCTATTGACAAGCTATGATTAAATGAGCTGAGATTATTTTTTCTTTCAAATGTAATCTTTAAAAATTATAAAACCATTTGTCCCTCAGAAAAAAACGGGAATATCTCATGTTACAGAGGAAGTTTCTGAAGATACACAATGTATGGTTGCAAAAAAAAAAACAACAACAACAAAACTCTTATCAATATAAAGTTTTTGCCTCAAAAGTAAAAGTCACCAGATTAGATCAGATTCATGTCATTCTTCCAAAGAAATCGAGCAATAAGATCTTGGCTTTGTTGGGTAAGTTTGTGGCTGGGGCATGGTTTTTCTTTGTTTATGTGGTGTGTTACGGCTCTTTTCAACAACAGAGGTCCTCCCAGCGTCCATGGAAAAGCTACTTTAAAGTAAGGGAGAGAACAGAAGTGGTAGAGTAGAAAAGATTTTCAGATGAGGAAAGGAGTTGCCAAAAAGGGAAACAGGCGATTAAAATGAAACAATAAGTATAAAACAAAACAACATAAGACAACTATAAAGCTAGAAAGAGATAATTTACAGACACACAAATTATAATCACTCTAAAAAAAACTTAACTTATAAACAATGGACATCAAGTCCAAAAACTATACACCGCTATAACCACCCAGGATTTTCTACCGTCCTTAGTGTAAAAAGATCCATCTAAATAGCAAGTGACCCCAATAATATTTTAAAGTCCAGCAATGCACATTTATGGGGGAATGTCACTAAATAATGCCTCCTTCGCTCTTCAGGCAAAACTTTCCCCTGTGAGGATACAAAAGAGAGCCTGACACAAGAAGACATATGAGTGAAGAAGCTCTCACTAAACCCTCACTAATCTCTTAAAAGATGCATGAGGAGTACTAGCAGTAGGCCTATTCTTTCATCTCATAGTTGAGGACCCAGAACCTACACTGGGAGCTGGGGCATGGTTACAAAGGGGAACAAGTTTAATCATTGCCAGTCAATTAGGTGTGTACATGACGAAAAATTCCTCACACAGTTTGTGAATTTGCTTGAGTTTGGTGTTTTGGGGCTCTTTTCCACTCTAACAGCTCATCTCAGTGCTATTGTATGAAATTATAATTTGATAGAGTGATTCGGAGTGAGAACAGAAGTAATGGAAAGTTAAGTAAAGATGGCATTTATATAGCATGCGTTCCACAGCATAGCCACGCTCACGGTGCTTCACAAAGACATTTTACTCCCCTGAACAACAGCAACAAAGAATATTTAGAACAAGACTTGCAGCCTGTTAAGCGTGAATACATTTTTTTCTTTCAAACAGAGACAGCGCTGTCTTAACGGCCAGGTACTCATTCACACTTGAGTCGAGTGAAGTAAGCAAAGCAAAGTGCCTTATCCAAGGACACAATGCCGATGACTTGCAGTTTTAGGAGCCTGACCGCAGACTAGTGAGTAGCAGATAAAAGTTTTCAGAAAAGGAGATGAAATTGACAGGGGGGAAAAGAAGAATTTAAAATAAGTAAGCATAAGACAGATCATAATACAAATTAAGAAAATGGAGACATGATTTACAGACAACAGAAAATTTTCCACCTTCAAACAACAACAAAACAAGTAGCTACAAATAGCCATCAAACCCCAAACTGTGCCCTGTAATAACCACCCAAGATTTCCACTGCCCTTTACAAAGAATTACTGACCCAATTTCTTGAGAGAAAAATTTCTTAATTATGACCACAAATTTGGTCTGAATGATGAACATGGCACATGTGATGGATTATGAATGTTAATAATGGCATATGATGAAAAATCTCAAATTTGAGAAAAACAATGAATATTGTATCAAGAAGAAAAGATATTATAAACAAATGTTTCAGGAAAATTATTCTTTCTTTGTGAATTCAGAAATGTCCATTGAAACATTACATCAATTTTAAGAAATAACAAATTCAGTGCAAATCAATTTGAATTTTGTCCTCTTACTGTTTTGAATGTTTTACTGAAAATTGTTAAGAAAAAAATTTCTGACTTTTCCTCAAGTCTTTTGTTCTGATGCTTCACATGAGAAAAATTACAAGGAATATCAACATAAATACAGTCAATGAGCATAATGAATATTGGTAGGTACATAAGAGGGGGAAAAAAACAATACTAAATAACAACACCTGAATGCTTTCAAAAATAAATAACCTTAATTCTACATCGACAATATGGCAATGTGATTGCAAGTTCGCTAAAATGAATGTTTTGAAATGGCAGTTTCAAATACACAACAATCTCTCACAAAAAATCAGGTTAGTACTGAGGCTCTCAGAGTCTATGTTAAAGTTCAAAACTCACGAGGAAAAGGATTAATATTTTCTGGTGTTAAAAAAAAGCGGGAAGACAATTTTACAATAGAAAAGAGAAAGCACCATTAATCAAAGGATACTCTTCACTTTTTCTCTTTTCATATCTATTAAATTTATTTATGTCTATTTGTTCACCTTTTTATTCATTCATTAGTGATCAGCTAAAAAGTGTTTAAAAAAAAAAATAATAACAAAAATAAAAATAATAATAAAAACAATAATAGTAATAATAATAATAATAATAATAATGAAAATAATAATAACAGTAATAATAATAACAGTAATAATAATAATAATAATATTATAATAATAATAATAATAATAATAATAATAATAATAATAATTTGCTTCTGTTGCATTGTGGCAATATGACAATGACTTGTCAATACGTGAAATAAACTGAAATTATTTGGCCTGGGATTTAGCAGAAAATTAGGGAATGCCTATGAGATGACTAGCATAATACCATACTGGATACAACGTCTAGCATCACATACATGTTGAATAATTTTTCAACCAAACATGGTAAAGAATGTAGTTCAAAGGCCAAAACCCTGCCATTCATGTGACTCCAGGCAGGCAATCATGGGATCAACATGTCACTCTCAGTCAAAGGAAGCGGCAGCTTGGACAACTGTAACCCTTACATTGCGACCCATTTCAAACACTAATGCACGCCCTGTGCCACCATTTTTAGAGGACATATAAGAAAGTGACTACAAGATAATTTCATCGAATTTTCAGGATAAGACTTATGAAGGATTGACCTTCACTCTAATACATCTGGGTATACAAAGGAGGTCAAATATTCCCGACCCAGATCAGTTTTTTTCATTGCCATGCCCCTTCTTTAATTTAGATCTCAAGCTCAAGCCTTCAATTGTCATAGTCTGTCTCATCGATCTAGATCTAGATCTAGAACAGCTTTATCACAACTTTTTTTTTACCATGATCTTTAACTCCATCTTCCCAAATATCTGAGTTGAAATGGCTGATAATAACGCTGTGATCTGATTCCATGGCGTAACCAATGTCAAAAGTTCAAAAAACTGACCAAAAGTTCACAAAACTGTCAAAAATTGGCCCCAAAAAATTCAGGCAAGCCCAAAAGTACATTACAAAGAAAGGGAAATCACTCCTGATGATTGCTGGATTCGTATTTTTCTGTATTTGCTTTGCGTTTTAGGTCCATACCGTTTTTTACTTCAATTGAGGGAATGTGGCAATACCAGACATTAGTCAAAGGTGGCAATGTAAGGGTTAAAAATGCTCTCCAGTCACCTACCCTCAGATGCAGAGAAAATATTTGATAGCATCAATACTCAGTGTAACTGAGTCAGTCAGTCTATATGAAGAATAAGTAAAAGAATAAAGGACAGGTAAAAAACTATACAATGTTTAATTTCATATTCACTGCAAATTTTATACTTGTCACAACAGTCACATTATTGCCAATGCAACAAAATTGTATCCTGTGCGCTAATTCACTATCAAACATTTGCTGTCATTACATAGATCACAGTAGAAAAGTCTCTGTAAACATTTAAAGAGACAAAGTAGTAAGAGCTAAGGGTCAACAGGGCGTAAATAAAATTCCCTTGACAACCATATTCCCCTGACAACAGTGTAAGATTATATTTATAATGTCCCAGAGGATAAATTTATGTGTAAAAGACAAGGGGAAAATATTGGAGGTTTTTATTGGTGTATTTCCAACAGCATGATGTCAATAATATACTCATATAGTTTGGTGACATCTTTATAAAACAACATAATAAACATGATGTTATGTATATTTGTAAATATCTCCTTTACTGAGAAGAGGAAGTTTTACGAAAATGGGGGGAAAATAAGACAGCAGTTATGTTGACTTGAAACCAAGCCAAGTAAAACAATGAACAATATTCCACTTATAAAACAAATGTTATTCACATAACAAATTGTATGACACAGTCCTTAAAAGTACAAGAAAGCCGAGGGTAGAGTGGATACAATTTGGGAAATGCTTTAAAAGCATGATTTGTCCCTGGTTTATTATCTAATTTAAAGCAAACTTTATGTACAAATTACAACAAGCGATTCAATTAAATGATAACCTGAAATGAGAGAATTTGAAGTTTTCTACAAAATCAGATGCAGACAACAAATAAGAACTTCATACTTTTGCTGTCATACACCAGCATAACTTTTATAAATGCAAATCTGAATTTGAAGAGAGAGAACATAAAGTAAAGACAATTATTAACAATCCAGATAAATATTCTCTGAGTCATACATGAAACCTTTTCAATAAAAGGATCTTTATATAATCAATAAAATAACTTTTCAATCACCCCTTGACAACTTAACAGAAAAAAACAACAACTCAGAAGCAAACTAACGACCATAACCAACAAAAACAACATTTGTTTACAGCTTAACGGTGTATTCAATGGTTTGAGGATGAAAGACACAATAAAATGGGAATTCCAAATGAACACAAACTGTGGCGCGTGCAATATTGCAGGTGAGTTCAAATTCAAAGGACAACTGACTTGATAAGGGAAGCTTAGATTGAAAGTCGAATCAGAAAGCAGATACAACAAGAAATACACCAAGGAACAATGAGATATAAATAGAAAAATTTTTTATCAGATCAATTTCATACAAAAGAGCACTAAAAAAACCCACCCCAAAACAACTAAGAAAACAAGAAAAATGATTATCAGGTGTGTTTTAATTGTAATAGTAAGTTTTCTAACAGCCCTTGAGAACTGTCTATAACTAATACTAAAAGGTGTCTTTATTGTACACCTTTGAGACTTGCTCAAGCTCAATTTGTCAAACATATATTCTAATGGTTCAAATTTGTCAAATATATATTCTTATTGGTTAAAATGTCAAATATACATTCTAATGGTTTAAATTTGTCAAGTATACATTCTAGTGGTTTCAATTTGTCAAATATATATTCTTAATGGTTTCAATTTGTCAAGTGTATATGTTAATCATTTTAATTTGTCAATATGTTAATCATTTTAATTTGTCAAATACATAATCCAATGGTTCAAATTTGTCAAATGAACACTCATACTGTTTCATTCAAGTTTGTCAAATTAACCATCCTAATGCTTCAAATTGTCAAATTTAATTATAAAATTAAGGCTTTAATTTGTCCAATCATCACAAAACGTCATATGATACAATACAAATTAATCCGTAAATGTTTCTGTAGAAAAGCACTCGAAGAACTACACTGATCTTGCAAATGTGGACAAATTTAAATCTTGGGGAAAGTAAGAAAGCCAATAGTCAAGAATACAGAAATTGAAAAACATTTACAATGCTAAATGTAAATTAATACAAGTTTTTGGTAAATTTGAGATGCCAAGTTCAGTCTTGTTATCAGATCTTTTCAGCTGTGTTTTGGCAGACATTGCTTTTAAATAAAATATGTATGCAAAAAGAATTTCACATACAATATGCACAAAGTTATGTTACATACATTAAATTCACCTTCACATTTTGTCTTAATCCTCATAGTGTGATTTGTAAAAAGAGAAGGATTGCCAAAAAAGAAAAACAATCTACTGATTTCAATGCAGAAGGTATTAAATGTGTACTACAGGCATAGCAAAACTTGAAGTTGAATGCCACTCAATATTCATTCAAGACTCTGAAATTTGTAGTTCATTTGACACCAACATAAACCTAACCCTTATCCTAACCCTTATCCTAACCCTTATCCTAACCCTTATCCTAACCCTTAGCCTAACCCTTAGCCTAACCCTTAGCCTAACCCTAACCCTAACCCTAACCCTAACCCTTATCCTAACCCTAACCCTAACCCTTATCCTAACCCTAACCCTAACCCTAACCCTTATCCTAACCCTTAGCCTAACCCTAACCATAATGTGGTCAAAACATGGTTTGTCATTGTTTATCTCATTCTACCTAGCATTGAGCATGGCTGTGGAAATTGGATAAAAAAAAAACCCTCTGAATCTTAACACAACATCCACTCATTTTTCACTAAACATTTTCTAAGAATGAGTTTGCCAATCAGTATGTTACAAAAAAACAATATAAAATAAACCGCGTAAGGACACATTCTGATAATTTGGCTTTTTGTTGTTTCTTTTTATGAGCAGAAAAAAAAAGCAAGTAAAAGGAGAAGCCTTCAAGAAAAATGGTTCAAAGTAAAAGACTGCTACAATTACATATTATTTCACTGCAAAACTCTTTGATAGTGACAGATACAATTGACAAACTGGAATGACTACTAGTTTAACATTTAACTATTTTGTATGGCTGTCTAAGGAGGTTAAAATATGATCTGTATGTAAAAAAAAAATTTAATTTTTAACATCTGTCAATGTTTCAACAAAAAGCAACCTCCAACAGCCCTTTTACATGAGGACACAATATCACATACACATTTGAAATAAAGATAAATCAAACAAGCACAGAAATCCTCATCAGTCAAATGTTTTATTTACATTAAGCTGAATGGATCATATTTTTGATCATAAGACTATTCCCCGATTTCCCATCCCAGGTCTCTTTTCTTCGAATACAATATCTTTGTAACATGGATCAAAAACCTATTTTCCAGAAGAATTAAAATACATTAGAATAATCAACATAGTACGTCATTTCAGGATCTTAATGAAATGGATGGATGAGATTTTCCATCACATTTCAAATTTCCCAAATTCCTCATTCCTGGCCTTCTTTCCTTCAAAATAATGTCTTTAGGATACAAATGGCAAACATAATCTACAAGAGATTTAAAAGACATTAAAAAATAATTTCTTTCCGATACAGATGGATAACATTACATTCTACAAGAGACATAAAATACATTAAAATAATCAACAACTGTAATTTCAGAACCATAATCAGCTGAATGAGTCATATTTTCCCTCACATGCAATATCCCCAAGCACCCCATACCCAGCTTTCAATTCTTCATCATGTTTTATGACACAGATCACACAAATATTTTAAAGAACAGCTTAAAACAATCAACAACCGTTTTCTCATGATAATACATCAAAATAATTTTTTTTTAAAGAGAAAAAAAAAAGAAAGACTGAAATTTTTTTGGGGGGATATATTGATGCAAATGGGTCAATTTAATTCTTGGTGGTTATTTCGTTTTCTGCTTTATTTTTCCTCTTTTTACATGTCGTCTTCATTGATCTGGGTATATGTTCTCATTTTCCAGTTGTTTACAATTTAACTTTTGAAAAAATCAGGTGCTAAAGAAAAAGAGATTCATCTGAATAGTAAATCTTGCAAAAAATTCATACAAATGTAACTTGAAAAGATGTTTATTTTTCTTTTAGTCTTCAAGAGAAACTAATGAAAGTACATCATAGAGAAAAGCAGTTAAATGCATTTATTAAATGGCCTAATTCCTTAAGGATTGGATAAAGGGTTTTCAAAGAGGGTAATATAATACACATGGTATATGAGCAAAATAATTTATGTAAACTATGACTATGTTCTCAGATTATGTTTCAAACAGCTGCAAATCTAACTTGACTACCACTTCTCCGGTGTCCACCTCGTGCAATATGAGCCTCTTTGTAATAGGACCGTGTCTCTGCTTGTTGTCATTCAATATATCCTGGATGCGAACTTCTGTGCGACCAAGGAAATCTTAAAATTTAAAAAGAGGAAAAAATGATGATCAAGGAAATAACCAGTTTAAAAATTAATAATGAAATAGTAATAACTGTATCACTTCATACATTGATTCCAATTTTTCAATAAAAAAACATTTAAAAGGAAAATAAATCATA
>JAOYNN010029019.1:0-12753 GCA_025770095.1 Goniobranchus kuniei | reverse complement strand
GACAGACAGACAGACCAGACAGACAGAGACAGAGACAGAGAGAGACAGACAGAGAGACAGAGAGACTGAGAGACAGACAGACAGAGACAGAGAGACAGACAGACAGAGAGACAGAGACAGACAGACAGACAGAGAGACGGAGAGACTGAGAGACAGACAGAGAGACAGACAGACAGAGAGACAGAGACAGACAGAGACAGACAGACAGACAGACAGAGACAGACAGAGAGACAGACAGACAGAGAGACAGACAGACAGACAGAGACAGACAGACAGACAGACAGACAGAGACAGACAGAGAGACAGACAGACAGAGAGACAGACAGACAGAGAGACAGACATAGAGAGAGAGGTGATTGGGAGAGACTCGAAGAGAAAGAGAGGAGGTAGGGGAGGGAGGAAGAGGAAGGGATATGTAACTATTAAGAAAGGACATATGCACATATTGGTAATTGAGGAGGACAGAAAGCTAACTTTTCTTGGAAGAATGAGCATGCCAAAAACAAAGTAAAAACCTGTGTACCTTTGAAATGTGATAGTGAGTCATAAAACGGATGATGATGATATTCAGCATGAAACATTAAATTCAGCTCTTGCACATGATTACATTTATTTTGTTTTGAATGTTTTCAGCATTGTCATTCTAATCTTTTAGTTTTATCCATCCAAAACATCAAAGGAATGAAATGTTCATTTCATTGGTTTTTTTGGGTTTTTTTTTTTTTACCGAATAAGACCAGATGATTTGTAAGACACAATGAAAGTCAGTCAGAATGAGTTCACAATACTTTTGCCCTTTCCTTAAACATTTAGCAAAGCCAAAAATGGAATGCCATGTCATGAGATGTAAATGCTTTTGAGGAACTGAAAGGAATAGAGAAAATTTGTAGGTGGTCTTTACCTACCTTGGGATAATGACTAGAGAGAGACAGCCGAAGATAAACACAATCATTATATGTGTATAGAGCAATGATTTTTCGGATTAAATTTCATTGTTTCTATTCTAAGATAATTATAAGGGTGATTTAGAGGCTTATATTAGGCTCAGAATTGACATTACCTGGATTTTGAAAGAAATTGTCCATATGTAGATAGAGTCCTGCATTGAAGATAGTGGTAGTGAAAGATTAAAATTAGTGTATCCCTTGAGGGTGTTCTGGGTAATGATATTTATAGTCCAGTCCTTTACCATTCAATTTATTTTGTTATTTCAGTATGGTGTGTATTATGAATTGTGAATAAAATCTGCTTTGTGGTGATGAATGAACTATGTACAAGCAAAGGACTTTCTTATTATTGCTGTATGTTACAAAGTGGCGATAACAGAATTATCATTATGGAGGCAAGCACTCAACAGGAACCAAAAGGGGACAAGGGTGGAGAGACAGACCATGGCACACCGGGAAAAAACATGGATCACTGTGACAGGCATGCTGGCATCTCTTGGAACAAGCTGTTTACAATCTTTTCAGAACCAGGAGAGATCGAAGTTTGTGGCCAGATAGCAATAACATGCAACGGTGGTGATGAATTGCGAGTGAAGAACTAAAAACCACAGGAAAATACATAAGCATATCCAATCTTCTCATCAATAATAAGATGTCATGTCATATATTTTGGGGGCAGAAATTCAGAGCAAATGAATGACAGGCCACCATGGGTATGTTTGCGTCCTTTTTTCCTCCAAGCTCTTGTCTTTGAACATTTCATTAAACATCAACATTCTTGTCTCTCTGCTTGATAAGCTCCTTAAAAGCACATCTGAGTAACTGGGAGCAAAAAATACAAATAAAATTGAGTTTGTTATTGGTATGGCAGCACATATATCTAAAAAAGAATATCAAGGAACTGATATATAGGATGAGGGGAAAAAACAAACAAAAACTCCCTAAACAGGAGGTCAGAAAAGGATAAAAGGTGTTGACATGAACCTTTTCAGCTAAATGAAAAATTGATTGAATTTTATTGATGTAGATTTTTTTTTGACTCTGCATTGAAGGATTGCACAAATATGATGATTTCAGATAAAAAAGTTAAACACTCTAAAATATATTCCTTCATTGAACAGCATCAGTTTTGCACATGAAGAAGACTTATAATCTACATTAGGCTGACAAAGAAAGCAGAATGTTGATCTTTTAAACCATTGTTTGCATATGTGCTTGAGTGTGTTCACAATTTATTGTGCTCCTTTTGTCAATTGTCTCAACTATGGATGATGGTGCTTAATGATTCTGACAAAGCAGTGATTGAAGCCTGTTTTGTGGAGAGAGTTGAGCAAAGGGATAGAATTTTGAGAGAATTTCCATGCATAAACTAGAATAAAAATACACAAACAGAATAATAACAAAAATAGAACAAATGGCAATCTCTCGAAGGATGCCTGGGAGTGGTAGGCCACATTCCACTTCAGCTGAAAAAGGCAGTGACTATGCTGAAGATGTAATTGTTTCATAAGAGGAAAGACCTGGATATCTCATTTATAACAGAGACAAATTGCAAATAGTTTGAAAATACAGTAAAACCTCATTATGCCACCAACTTTGGGACATCAGCAATCATGGCGGTATAATGAGTTTGGCAGTATAACGAAAATTGTACTGACACACAATGTAATACATAGGATAGCGCCCTGTGTGTCATGATGTCAATAATGGAGCCCATCCCCTTCTCACACACTCCCACACACACGTATCACAAATACAGTGCATTTAGGCCTCGTCTTTAGGGGTGATTGTGTTGGTTTCATATATTATTTATATTGTTTTTGTTTGTTGTTAACTGTTCGGCGTTTTCTTTATCATGACCAGACAGACAGATGAAATCGATTGTTCCTCCATTCTGGTAGACTTTACAGACAAATCCAATGGTATAATATCAAAGTGGGCATACATGTAACGATGCGTTAAAATCTATTTTTATATGTGTTGCAGGTTTATTAGAGCTAGATCTAGGCAATGCGCTTATTGATGCATGCTGCTAACAGCATACACTGGCGATGCCAATTACAATACATCTATCAGATCTAGGCCTGTTATGTCAGCACCCTTACCCTGTCATTACCTGACCTGAGGAATAGGTGGTTAGGTCTACATGTTGTATGCCAGTGGCATTCCTAGCTAAAACTGCATGCACATCAAGTTTAAGCATTGCATGTCGTCTGGTCCGATGTACTGGAAAGTAGGAGGTGAGGTGGGAAAAGTCGAAGCTATTGACAGTTGTTCATTTTCCCTTGGTGTCAGAATTACAGTAGAGTGGGCTATTACCAGTGCCACTTGTACAACCCCATATCATGGAATGAAGGCTACTTACTTTGCTGATGACCCAAATCTGGCAACCGCAGCGCAAGTGCATGAAATAGTCACACAACAGGCTAGATGACTTTTTTTAACTGCCTCTCTAGGTCTTGACATCGATGATACATGAAGTCTCCAGCAACATTAGGCCCATGCAGTGTTGTCATATATTGTACTGTACAAGTCCGTGATCGCATCAGCTGGATGGTTAAAAAGTCGTAGTAATAGTCAATAGGGCCACTGGCATTGTAGGTCAATCTTGTGGATTGGCGGTATAACGGGGCATATTTTACTATAAAACTATAAGGGTTGTTCCAGATTCACCCTTGGCAGATGGCGGATGGCGGTATAAAACGCATCTCCATTACTTTTGCATTGCAGCCATTCTGTTCCAGGCGAAAGTTGGCAGTACAGCGAGAATGGCGGCATAACGGGGGGCTGTATAACGAGGTTTTGCTATAAGTCGACGCTCATTTGGACAGATGACAAAAGTATTACCTTAAAAAGCTTTTAGGACACATTGCACATCAAGCAAAGGTGTGTGGATCAGAAAAAACTAAAAACTTGAGGAAGTAACTTTTGTATCTGTTTAACAAAGAAAATGTAAAACGCAAAAGTTTTAAAGATGGAAAAAAAACTTTCCTCTGGAAGTTGCATATGATCGTCACACTGATATGGTGTATTGAATAGTGAAAGAGACATTTTTGTATAAAGACTTCCGTGTGAGGCCTCTAGGATTTCTTAAATAATTATGATTTTAACAGGAACTTCCTAAAAAGAAAAACTGACATTTCTTGTAATGACACTGCCAAAACCAAAGTAAGCATACAAAATACATTAGCATCATACGGAACCATCCCACACAGGTTTCTTTATTAAAGAATTTCAAACTGACACTGACAAAGTTCATAACTTTTATTGGTAAATATGTATGACCTCTGCAGTTGCAGTATTTAAACCTAACGGATTATGTAATAAAGGATTTGCTTTCTGAAAAGGTCTACCTAAGAAGAAGAGAGATCTTGACTGAAACTGAATTGCAGATTTCATTCTGGAATGTTAGGACCACATTAGACTGGCTTAACTAAGAAACCATAGGGGTTTGGATGAAAGGCTATAAGCAGTCATTGTTCAAAATGACAGGCCAATTGAACATAGCCATATGTAAAAAGTAAGGACACAAATATGTCATGATGATAGTAGGCCTACAGTTCTTGAGGTGGGTTGGTAAAAAAGGCATTATATTCATATTCCAGTTGATTGCAATCGATATTAGTATTAGTGTTGATATATTATAGATGAATGACGTATTCAACATAAACAGTTGCATGATTTCAGAGTAACGCAATGTTTCACCAATACAATAGGTATTGAGATACTGAGAGAGGCAGAAATTCGAGCTGCCTACCTCATCAGTTTCTCTCACTGCACTGTAATCCGCTTTTGTTGCCTCTTTTGGCTGGTGGCGTTGTGATGGCAAACCCTGTGGCCCTGCCTGATCCTGGGGACAGAGAGGTCAGTGAACTTTATGTTTCTTATTTCCCTTCTAAGAGCCTTACAATAGTAAGCACTAAACAAAACTATTACGATGATGATTTAAAATACATAAAAACAAATAGTAATAACACAAATAATACATAAAGAAGGAAGGTTTAATGTTCTTTAGTAAAGATTTCTAGGGGCATTCAAGGACTAAGTAAGAGTAAGAAAAGTTTGAACATAATCTCCTTTTGGATGTGTAAACATTCAATTCATCTTTAATATTGATTGGTCTCTTCCAGTTCAATGTTATGTGTACTCTTGGTTAAATCATATCATTTCTATGGAACAGGTTTGACACTGAGGAGGCCAGATTCTTCTAAGCTCAGAACTGACATAATGAAAATTAAGAGAATAAATATACCTGCTCTTCAGGCCATGCACAATCTCATTATGTTGAAATACAAGTTTAGATTATCAATGCTTACATCAGACACCAAAACATGAATTGAAGGCCGAGATTACAGGGAAGGCATAGAGGCAGAAAAAAAGAGGTAGACATTTCTGGTGAGAACGATGAGAAGAAATTAGAAAATTCAAAAATAAAATTGAAGAGCGGTTTTCCCAAACACAGTATCCAAGTCCAATTCAAACTTTTGTGAAATTTTTTCAGAACTGTCAGCTGGTACAGAAAATAGAGATGATTTGGGAAAAATATTAATACTTGGATGTTTTTCAAATCCCAGTGGAGTTTTCTCAGCATGATTTGATGACCTTTTCTTGAGTCTTGCTGTTATTTTATCTAAGTAAGAAGAAGAATGAATTTTTCATCGTAAATGCACTTACTTAGTTTTGGAAAAATACTCTTCAGTTGCTAGAAAGGAAGATTTTATAAAGCTAAGTGCCCAGTGTTTTAATATTAAATGCCTTTAACCATTTCAACAACTTTTACTATAGAGTACCTGCCATGGATGGTTGTATGGCATGCCTGTACTGTATGGTGCACCCACATTGTTGTAACCAGCATTTGAAATCTCCACATCACTTAGGGAATCTAAATATCTGAAAAGTTGTGAGTTAAAATGAATTTAAGGTTGTGTTATGATTACATGAATAAAAAGTTTTTTTATTTCAATATGAACAAACAAAAATTGAAAGAAAAATTGCGCAAGGCCTGACCTTCTTCCTCAATCTGGCCCTAATGTCACCAAAGTTTGTGTGATTCGCTGACTTTAAAAAATGATGCTTTATTGATCATAGGATTGTCACCACTCATGATTTTTCAAAATTAACACACACTTTGGTTTTATATTACAAGTCTAAAGAATAACCTTTCTGGTGATGTATATACCAAGATTGCAACTCAGTTAATTTAAAAAATCCAATTACAAATTAATCAAATGCACAACCTTAAACAAGCCTCAAGATCAGCTTTCAATTTATCTTCAAATTCTCGATATTCTTTCTGAACAGATCTGCCAAAAGAAAGAAAATAACAAAAGTATTGTATTATGTTTACTTGAAAGTAAAAGATATGCCTCTAAATTAAAAACACAACACTCCTCCTCCCCCCACTCCCTCCCCAGCATGTCATTAATGAGGACATCTGTACCAGAATTCTATCAACTACTGGTGCCTATGAACCACTCCTTTCCAAAGTAAAATTGTAAAAAGGCAATAGCTTGCCTGGTATGGCCATATTTCAAGATCGTCTGGTCTAGCCAAAACCATGCTACAAGGCACAACCTCAGGTAGAAGAATAAGGGGAAGACAAAAGAAAAGATGGCAGGACAACATCTGAGGGTGCACAGACCTAATCTTTGCCAGAACCCAGAGAACTGTTGGAGGACAGGAATGGATGGAAAGAAGTTGTCCGCAAGTTATCACTGGTGCCCCAACGACCCCTCGTGGTTATGGGACAGGCAAGGCAAGGCAAGGCAACATAGAAGCTTCAAACTTCAAAAGGAAAGTTATGCCCTTACTTCAGAGCACTAGGGAAACAATTTATTTATGACTTTCTGGGGTGAAAGGGTAAAGAGCCTTCAAACTATGTTTACATAATTTAATATTCAATTCAATTCAATTCAAAAGTACTTCATTTGTCCCCATGGGGAAATTCATATGATAATACATAGGCCTATTATACTTGAAAATAAGCATAAAAATTATGTCAAAATGAAGCGTATTTTCAGAATGATATGATCTCGGTTTTCTCCTCACAGTTGTAACAATGTTTATAACAATACTGTGAAGTAATGAAATATATTAACAAAAAAGACTTACAATATTCTTCTTTGCAAAAAATTAACGTTTTCATCCATCCGCTCCTTTGCTATCCTCATTCTGTCTTCAAAGGCTTGTTTTGCTGCATCTCTTAATGTATACAAATTGTCAGCATGACGTTTGTTGTCCTCCTAAAAATCAATATATATATTAAATTATTACCACACAAGCAAAGAATTTTTGCATTTCATATGTAATGACTCCAATGGCATCAGAGATCAATAATTCAGTAAGACTAAATTTTACTCTATGTTTCTTATCTATTCTTAAGATAATTATCTTACATAAACATCATTTACAAATGTAGTATCTCGGCATATATTATTTAAAGAAGGACAGGCTTCCTGTAAATACCAAAAGTGTTATAAGTCGTACTCCATGACAGATTACCATTAAGTGTTTCCATTCAAAAAAAGTCAATGGTCAAACAGACATAAAAAAACAACAAAAATTGCAAGAAGTATTTTATATGTTATGACTTTGTATTGAATTACTTAAGACATTGAACTACAATGAAAAAGAAATGACAAGAGTTAAAAAAAAGTAAAACACATTCTTCAAAGAAAAGTGACTAAATTCTGGATTAAAAAAAAAAATCTTCATCACCGAGAGGGAAATATAATTCCTCTATAACTTTTTGCCATAGCTTGGAACAACTTCATAGGTTGAATTAGTTTGGATTTTAGTCAGTAAGGTTCAAGAAAGGAAGGCTACATTTTATAGCCGTTCCCTGGATTTTAAACCCAAAACAAACTTTATCAAAAGAAAAAACATTGTTGAATCTTTAAATGACCACTTTGGATAATTATACAAGCACATTTAAAAAAAAAAAATGAAATTAAAAATTAACACAAAATCTTTCTACCCTGACAGGAGGCATTGGATTAACAGCAACATTATCTAACGTCATGATGTTTCCAGCTCGTAAAATGTCAGACTGATACGTTTTCTCTCTCTCAACAGGATTACCCTGAAAAATATAAATGATCTGTTCATATGAATCCACACATACTGGGTTACTGAAAAGTAAAAATGCTGTCATCAGATAATTTAAAACTTGCTGGCTTCTTAAAAAGTAAACTGATGTCATCAGGTGGTTTTAATAAAAAATAAATTAATCAAATGTAGCACACTTTTAGCCTGTACTCTCTTGGAAACTATTTTGCAAAAGTCCAGTTTCAAATGCTGAGAGAGCTTCTTTTTCATTTTTTCATTTTAGGTTTGTTATAAATGTTTGTACTTACAGTGAAATTAAGCACTTGAAGGTCTTTTAAACGAACGATCATTCGAAGAATACCTTCAAGACTTTTGATATGATTATGTGAAGCGCTAACAACACGTAGATGTAGGCAACTGGTTAAAGGAAGAACATCTACCTAAAAAAAAAGAAAGTTTAATAATAATAATAATAATAATAATAAAAATAATTCTTAAAAAATAATGACAACAATAGTAATAATAATAATCATAAACCTATAACACTTCATTCAACTTTACCTTGACTAGCATGGAAAATCTTTTTTGTTTTAGGGTTTTTGTTTTGGTTTTGATACTCCAACCACTTCTGTTTAATTATGATTAATAATATTTGACAATCTAATCCCTTCATAGACAGACTCAAATTGCATGGTTCTATGGCCATTTTATGTTGTATTAAAATCCTTCCAAAATCATAGAAAATCATAGGCTGAAAAATCGATACCTAGGCATAATGAATTCCAACAATTATTCTCTGTTTCTATTCACAATATTCAATGTGACTGAAAACGGAGGATAAGAGAATGCAATGAATTAAAATTATGTGGGTTAAGTCCTAGAATATTGATTTCAGAAAAGTTGTTCTTTGATCAAATGAAGTCATTAAAGTGTTAAAGAGATGGATCTTACCAATTCATTGTGGTTTGCATAAATTTCTTGTAATTTTGGAAAAGATGATACACCTTCAAGATTTTCCAACTGAAATTAAACAATTTAAATGTATCAGTAGCACCAGCAATGTGTGAATTTTTGAATAAATTTTCTTTTTTTTTTTTAAGCTATAACAACTGATTTAAAGAAACAGTGCTGCCAAACGATCAAAGGGTTCAAAGTTTGTTAGATGCATTGAAAGATAAGTCCTCAGAATTCTGTTGTTGATAAATGTACATGAAATGGAAACAATGGTATTTTTTTGTAAACAACAAATCAATTGATAATAACAATATCCCTGACAAAAATAATATCTCTTTAAAACAATCATATCACTTTAAAACAACAATATCAGTTACAGCAATAGCACCAATTTAAGCCAATAATATTAGACACTTTCATTGTCACTCACGCTAAAAATTAAGGACTTAGAAGATTTTTACATTAACTTGAAAGGAAATTTATATGAACTTGAAAGGAAATTTAATCTCACTAACTACTGGTATTTGGTGTTGTGTTTTCTTATACATACTGTTGATATAACGGTAAACTTGTTCAAAAGGAGATTCAATCCCTAATTGCAGTCTTATGACTAACCATGCAAAGGTCTAGAAGCAAAATAAAGGCATACATAAATGTTCTAATTTCAGTTATTTAATGACAAAAATCTCTATTCACAAGCATATGCACTTTTAATATGCAGTAGAATCTGCTTGATATCAATGCCTTGATTCAGTGAAAGTAAGATGCAATCATATAAGGTTGAAATTTTTTCCTTTGGCTTTTCTCTATCATTATTGTCTGCTGTGCTTTGACGTCACTGCACTACAGAGATGAAGAAATATGCAAGTGAGAATCTTGCTTGTACAAGAAATATCTGCCAGTCATCTTGCATAAGCCTAGGCTTCTTAGAGGAGATAAGGAGGATAATACACCAGGTAAGTAAGCATGTCATGAACACAATGCAGACCAGTAAAGGGTGGGCAAGAGATTTCAATTTTATACGAGCGTATTGTACTATAAAGCTTCAAATGTCTACTTGACTCTGTCTTATACACTTAGTAGGAAGGAAGTACATGTGATGGTCATATATACACTATGACCACAGCATGAGATAATCTCACACGCATAATGCAGCCACCAAAGGAATGGGGATTTCAGTTTTAATAGTCACTTGCTTTCAACTAATGGTCTACCCAGCTGATCTGGACAAACTTTGAGTAATCCATGGTGAAAGGCCATGAATTGTATAATAAGAGAAAAAAAAGACCTGTTGATGTTGATTAGAAATTAAATTTATGTGAGTTGAAGTTGTGCTGATTCCACAGAAGTTTCAACCACACATGCACTTTCCGCCTCATAACAAAAGTCATAACATAACTTTTTAAGTCACATGGTAAGCTTAATTATATAGTAATAGTTAAAACGAATGATTTGAAGAATTTTAAAGCAATGAAATTCATCAATTGACAGGCGTATTAAGAGAAAACCAAGTGCATGTGTGAATGCTGCATTTAACAAATAGAACCTAAAAATATATTTAGGTGAAGCAAGGAAATTACTGGTCCCACACGACCTGGTTGCACATTATCTATAAAAAAAATAGAATCTTGTCCTTAACTGGTACTTCCCTCATTAAACAGGGTCGCTTGCTTAAGCCCACATGAATACAAAATAACTCTTGCATTCTCTCTCCTGCTTGTTTCTATGTCTTTGTACTATATTGGATTATTTTTATCCTTTATTCATAAAATGAATTACAATGTATATACACTTATGTGGTATTTAGCTTGTTGGATTTCACTTCTACCTTGTTCTGGCTCACATTCAGGATGCGTAGGTTGATGAGACTGGGAATTCCTGATAAATCAGTGATACAATTGGTGCTCAAATTGAGTTCCCCAAGAGACTGACTATTAAGGAGTCCATCCACTCTTTTTATGTTGTTATGTGACAAATTCAAGCTGTATAAATGGTGCAAAACTTCAACTCCCTGAAAACTAAAATTTAAAAACAAACTAATCCACTCTGTTTGAGGGTTTTGAGGGTAAGTGAAATGTATAAATGTTGTAATCTCTTATAACTAGTCTATTATCTTTAGTAGTGTAGACATAAGGATGGAGGAGGCCTACTTTCTGTGATAAACTGAAGGTTTACCTAGTCAGTTACACTAAAATGTATCAAAATACTGTCATTTTACTAATTTACACATAGGCCTATTTGCTATGACCAGATTTAAATATTATAATGTCAGAAGCAACATGAAAAAAACTACACAAACATGCTGAAATTAGTTTATAGCCAGAATATTAATTTAATGTAAGAGTTGTCAAATGATGCAAAATATGTAAAAATGAGGTAGTATGTTATATCTAATTTTATAAGACTTCTAATACCTCTAAATTTCCTAAATTGACTTACTGGCGTATTTGATTTAAAGACGCATCCAGTGACTTAAGATTTTTGAAGGGAAGTAATCCATCATGAGGAATTGATGTCAGTTCATTTAAAGACACATCCAATCTGATTATTTTTGAGGGAGTTTCAAGCACAGATGAAAGCCTGGGGGCAGGATCCCTGAAAAAGAAAAGAAAAAGCCGGTTGGTCAGTCGTTTCAGTGAAAAAGCCACACAAAATGTATTGATCTGGATACAGTACCAAAGGATAAATGTCTGCCTGAAAGTTTGTTTCCTAAATGCTCAAATTTATGTCATACTCAGGTCATAAAGCAAAACGAAGAACCTGGAAATGATGGATCAAAGGAGTTAAAAAAACAAAAACAAAGAAACAATGATGAAAATAATGTCACAATCCAGAGAGATGCTAAATGGCCTATTAAAGATTATTACAACTTACTTTTCACCTAAATGCCCATTTTATATGCTTCCCAAAAATTGTGTTTAGGCTGTCAATACTGTAAGAAATTTCAATTGTGGTATGCAAGGATGATTATAATCAGTTTGATAGAAAGTGCATCTCATCAAAAACTTTTACATTATGGGTACTCAGTTTCTTTACATCAGCCAGAGGTTTTAACTTGTTGAAGGTGTGTTGTATAGAAGGTCTTGCTGAAATAATTCAGTAGGATGCCTGATTTTTAATCTGTTTCAACGAAGTATTTGATCTTTAAAAAGTCAGGAATTTGTAAGATACCTTTCATCTCCCCAATGAAAACTGTAATCCAAACTCTTCAACTGACACATCTTCAAGTCAAGCTGATAATAGGCAGCATGTCTAGGGATTCCCCATGAGTCAGGAACCAGAGTTCCAGGCAAAGAAGTAATGTGATGTTCAATAAATGAAGCACTTAAAAGATCACTCATACTTGGCTCTGATGGTCTGTGAACTTAGCTTGTGTGACTTTCTCCTGTAAATGGAACAAGTAAAGCATAATAAAGTAAGACTTCAGTCTTTCCTTAGTTCCTTATTCTAGAATCTCATCATTATATTAAAGAATAACTGATTTAAAGTTTTAAATGCCAAATATAGCTATAACTTATAGTTGTGACTATAACACCCTCATCATGATCACCTTTTGTGGCTATATGCGGCTCTGTATACGGCATCAAGATTCTTCTTCTTCTTCTTCTTCAAATAATCCGACTGACTCAGTAAAACTGAGTATATCTGTCGAAGCACATGAAAAAAAAACAAGTGAGTTCAAGCCCATGATCTCTAATAGCTTGACTTCAGGGTAATCTGGCAGAGGTAACGTTTGAAAGAGTCCACGTCTCTGCAGCATCTGATAGAATCAGGCATTCTATTCCACAGTCGAAATGAGCTGGGG
>JAOYNN010028908.1:0-12755 GCA_025770095.1 Goniobranchus kuniei | reverse complement strand
GTGAAATACATAAACAAATAAGTGTAAATACTGAAATAAACAGAATGTAAGTGTTAGATCTTCATCAGAGTATTCTCCTCTATGATTTCAAAAACTTTCTTGCTCAAAGGAAAAACGCATGTGTGTGTAGCAAGATTTGAACCTGATAGCTCTCAGACTGCAAGCCTTTGCTCTACCACTCAGCTACATCACCACTTGGACAAGGGAAGAAAAAGTTTAAGTAGGCATAGATCTAGGTCTAGCTTGGCAGTTGAAGATCTACCAAGCTGCGACTCACAAGGTCAACATACAGCATTGTGGGTGAAAAAGAGGATGAAAGGCAACTATACTGACCAGTGTCACTGATACGGACATTATACTACTATACGGACCAATAGCTACATACCTATTGATACGTGTGGACAAGAAAAGGGTACCTTCTCGAGGTCTGTATGGACCAATAGGCTTGGCCTTTAATTTATAGTGTTCTACTATTGCATAGATTCAAATGAGAATCACCAAAGAAATGGCTCAGTCCACATGGTCAAGTTAACCGTCATAAATTGTATTTTGTGTAACTCATTTGTTTCCTCATGACTAAATACATAAATATATAAACATCATAAACTGAAAACTTACTCAAGGTATCCCATCATGCATTGCGAGGGAAATATTCTTAAAATTAGCAGCCTTTGGCCTGAAATAATTCAATAAATATTTATTCAATATTTACCTGTAAATTTTTTTTTGCATTTTTCATATACACCCCTCCTCGGAACTTGTGCTGTTCTGTCCCATTAATTGGTGTTATAATTTCTAAGTTCTTTTGTTTGTGATCATAGACATTATTTGTGAGTCAGTTCAGCCAAAAATTTGTTTGTGTTTTCTTAAGGGAGGAGTGGAGGAGATGGGGGCACTGAATGAAGCTTCTCTTTTGGTTATGATTAGTCAGTGTTGGGGCAGGATGAAATGATTACTAAGAGGAAGTGATAGTTTTCTTTCCTGTTCCTCATTTAATTTGCCAGCGTTTGGGGCAGTCTCACCTCTGCCTTATTTGGCCTCTTTGTTAATGCTAAGTTTACCTGAGTCCGCAAAAGGCGTAGCATAGCATTCACATTTTTTACAAATCTTATTGGGTGCATCAAACAATTTCATTTTTATCTTAGTCCTAGCCAAATTGAGTCAATCAGTGTATGTAACTACAGTGGAGTACAGTTAATTTCAATGCTTTGGGACAGAAAATTTATTGAAATTAACCGTATTTCAAAGGGGTATTAACAATTTCTGTAATTTTGAGGTGTGTGTTTACTGCATTTCTATGTGTATGTGTGTGTGTGTGTATTTGTTAGAAGAGAGCAATTGATTTTAGCAGGTTCGATAGATATAGGCCTAGATTTTCCACAACCCTCTTCTTCTTGAGCTTCTCATAAAGTTGTGCAAATTATGCTTCCTCTTTGGCTTTTAAACTGCTTTCTTTGTCTTCTGATTTGCTTCCTCATCATTCCTGTCTATTCATAATATATTCATATTCATATCGTTTTCTTCCTGACTCTCCAAATTCTTTCTTCTGAACTCCTTTCTCCAAATCATTTTCTTTCATTCCACCGCCAAATATACTTGTGCATTCTCCTTATCCCAGATGACTCAGATGTAAATCCAAGCCTTTATGACAGTATTCTTTATTTTATTTAATATTAATATAAAGAAGAATAAAAAGACTGACACTCTGATGGTAATATCCAGACAAACAGAGTCAGTCAGGGTATATAACAAAGAAAAAAAAATATGACAACACTAACAATGTCACAGAATTCAAGTAACAAGACACCACATCAAATGTATTCTATTGTGTTTAAGTTTATTGAAAAAAAAAAAAAAAAGGTCGGCCTTACGGCCCTATCGTCCCAAACACTCGGAAAAACAAGCCCAGTCCTTACTTTCTAACGCTCAAGGCCGTTGATTCCACCCAAATGTACATGTAGGGCATTTCCCCCTCAGCACCACAAACTTTGAAAGTTTCTGATGGATTAGGCATACAACCTCAACTCTGATTTATAGCAAAAAATTTTCCCATGACTCATTCCACTGGGGAGACAGATTCTTGAAATGTTGCGCTAAGCTCTCGCAGATGACCAACAGATTTGTTCAGGATTGGGCATATGTTTCCAAATGTTTGGGGGGAAAAGTCAGTTTAAAAAAAAAAAAAGAAAAAATCCCAAACATTGAATGAATCTCATCTAACTTTATCAAAGAGACAAATACATGAACATGATAATTAACTTTTTGTTTTTTATTTGGATATTATATATGTAATCAATACAGCTGCAGATTTTACATTGTTTTATATATATAAAAAAAAAAAAAAAATTAAAAAAAAAAAACCCAGACAAACCCACACAGATTTCATAAACCAAAAACCAAAAATTATAACTCCCAAGACGGTGTTTATATTGAGAAAAACTTGGATAGAATGAGGTATTCAATGGCTGGATTTGATTCTGTTCCAGCGCATTCAATTACATCAATTATATGAATGATAATATGTGTCAAATAGATTGTTTAAATAGTTGGTTTTCTCCATTTTGGATTTTAACAATTATCACATGATTCCTCAGGCTCACACTTAGTTTTAGAACTTTATATGAACTGCAGGAACATGAAAGTTCTACACAATAATAATATTAATTAAAAAAAAACAATAATAAAAAAATAATAATAGTAATAATAAAAGGTGAAGTGCAACAATGAGGCTTAGTAATTTAAAAACGAAAACCAGTTTTGGGACCAATTTTGTTGTTTCATATTACATGCATTTTTCTTTTGGAAATAAATACAGTCGAGGACGGTTATATCGACATCGTCGGGACCGCAGCAAAATGTTGATATAAGCCTCATTTCGATATGTCAGTCCCACCAAAAAATGAAAGGGAATCAATTGGAAAAGGCGATGAAGTAGTAGTAGGAGTAGTAGTAGTAGAAGTAGTACTAGTAGTATTAGTAGTACATGTAGTAGTAGTAGTAGTAGTAGTAGTAGTAGAGAGAGATCTCATTTGTAGCTTACCAGTAGCTAAGCACAATCGTGTAATTCAAGGGTAGGCTCTAGTCTAATGCTACTGTTGGAGTATGTCATATGAGTGAGTAAAGCAAATGATTGCACTCTAAACCTTGTAGAGACGGATGGCAGTATAAAAAAGGGCCTAATGAAGTAAATCATTTTAGGCCCATTTTTATACATCGGCCGCCGTCTCAGTGATAGTGAAGGATTATTATTCCTGTATACTGGCGGCTCTCTCTCTCTCTCTCTCTCCCTCTGAAATAGGTGTTCTCATCGGGTCTTCAGCAATGGTGTTTAGTGACTTCTCCGCTGACTTCGATGTTCTGGTCAATGTCAACAGTCCTCATGCAATGTGTCAAGGGACAGGATCACACTAGTCTTATTCACGGGATATGAGTGGTCAATAATCTTGCCGTCACATTGGCTCGCACTAGTCTTATTCACGGTATATGAGTGGTTTATAATATCGTTGTTTGATTGGCTCTTATTGGCCTTATTCACGGGATGCAGGAAGCTATTATTTGACCTCATAATGGGATGTCGTTGGCCAAGTTTAGGCCGATTATCGTCAATATTGATTAATCGCTATGTCCATATAATCATCTACAGTTAAAATTTATGGCGATATACGTGATCTTTATTTACTAATGTTATATAGCAAGCAAAAACTGGACTTTGGTGTCTTGTCGATATAAGCGTGGTGTCGATATAAGCATTGTCGATATATCTGTCCTCGACTGTATTTAATCATGCTCATATGCTCATCATAATCTTCAATTATCCATCAGATTAAGTGTCAGTATCAAAAGTAGCAGGTTAAAACCAAACAACAATTGAAAAGAAGTAACCCTGTAAAAACAACAAAAGAATAATCTGGGCAGAAGAAACAAAATTAAGAAGGAAGTAATGGCCGACTTGCTTTCAACTACACACAAATGATTCCTGGCAAACAGTTACCATAGCAGGCATTGATATGCCTGTATCGTATCCATTGATCTCCAATCTCTGGACATAACATTACATTTGGACAAATTAATGTGAGAATAAGTTAGGTATTTTGTGGGTTTAACATTACTTTTCAAAATTACAGGTTTTCTCAGCGGTGGTGCAATTGGGAAAAGTTTATGTGCTGCCACACATGAGTCATACAGTACAGCACAACTCGAATGACTCACCCAGTCACAGTATACTGACACTGGGCCGATCAGTCTTAGCACTGTTCTCATACTGCTGAGCGCCAATCAAGAAAGTTACAAAACTGCCAATTTTAAAGTCTGGAATCGAACTACGATCTCTGGTTCCAAGGCGGATGCTCTACCACTAGGCCAATGGACTGGTGAAACTAAGAAACAAGGGTAAAAAAAACAACTGACATTTTTATGACAAAATGCACAAAATGTCGGTAAAGGTCATAAAATAAACATCCAGAAGGATTTATAATGTGTGTTAATAAGTTTTGGGACAATATTGGCTTTCTTTTCAATTTTAATTAAGTTCAATCCATGTATATAAAATAAGAGTAAAAATTAATAAATTAAGAATTGAAATTGACTCTAAAAATAGATCACAAATCTCACACACACACACAATTTTTGTCACCAAAATCTCACACCAAAAAATTAAAAAGCAAAATTGGGGAAAAGAGATGGGAAAAAATTCTCACTCTGTAAAAGTGTGACATGAAAATGTTTTCCTCAGAATAAAGATCATAGTGGTTACCTATATAAGAGGTGGGATAAAACTGTCGCATTTTAATGCATTTTGAAGAAAACATTTATCCTGATATTATTCAATGTACCATTTCCACTATATTATTACCATATGACTAAACTTCAACATAAATGACAGATGAGTAATAAATCAATATCAATTTCAGAGAATTTCATAATCACTTCATAGCAGTGAAAAGTTGATTTACCAAACTGCTCACATCTACATGTCCAGTCTTCTACCATTAACTCTGGGTTTAAGCCAAGACAAACACCACAGTATATTTTTTTCTAATTAGAACTTTTGTTTAGTGCTTAAACCACTAAATATGCCAAAAGCATTTTACAAGTGTTCCCCGACGTTTTAAAAACCAAACACCTTCTCAACTCCATTTGGAGTATACAAATATGGAGCCATTTTACTTAGGCATACCGACAAGATCCTCCTATGCCTACAGTCGAGTACTCCATGTCACATGAGTGGGGTTGAGGAAATGTGAGTAAGCAGCTTTTCCCAAGGATTAAACAGCACCATGGGCCAGCTAGATTCCAACTCAGAACCTCACAGTCACAAGTCAAACATCTTGACCCCACAGCCATACAGCAACACAAAGTATTAATTATCACACCCTCTTAGCATTGTTGTCACGGACGCCCTACTTGGAATCAATCTGATTGGCTGACCTCTTTATGAATAGTAATAGGCTGTAATCGTTTTCTTTTCTTTAGGCTGAACTACTTTTTTGCGAACTTCTTTCTTAGCCATGCATGACCTCATTTGTATATTCACCGATATACATCAAAAACTGTTTAATATACACTAATAAAAATATGAATAATACTAACAATACCAATACCAATAATAATACTAATACTAATAATAATAATAATAATGATGATGAATGTTAATGTACACTGGATTTGAAAGAACTCTGTATTTCGAGCATTATGACTTTGCAGCATAATAGTGTTTTCAAATATAACTTGTTTCAACACAAGCTCATGTACACCATTTGGGAATTGTGAAATGGATCGGGATCAGGTAAGGTATGGAGTCTTAAAGCAGAGACAAAGAGTTGTCGTTGTTGTGTAATGGCTTTTCCTCTAATGGATTTCCCCACAAGCACAGATGAACAAAACCTGAAGGGTAACGCATGATCTAGAAACTAGGGTTGGAAACATTGAAATCCATGTGCAACAATCTTTAAGAAGACCCGTGGCATAAGAGATGTGCCAACATGACATGAATTAACAAACAATACAACCTTCAATTTACAAGCCCAGGAGACTGAACTTTTGGGAGGTTATTATACTTTGAGACAGACAAAGAAATGAAGATGTCATACAAAAAGTGGGCATCAAATCAAATCTACAACATATTGAAAAACAACGGATCAAATGCTTTGGCCACGTAATGCAAATGAAAAAAAGACCTACAGTATGAGACACAATGGACACAGAGTGAGATGAAGACGAATAAAACGATGGTCAGATGGGGTCAAAGAAACACTCCAATTTTGAACAGACATGTCCAAGAGGCAATAAGACAGGCCCATGTCCGACAACTGCATCTCCCCATGACACCTAGAAGTATAAGAGAACAGAAAAAGTAAGTAAAGTAAAGATTATACTTAGATGCTGATGTGGTCGGACACATTAGTTCTGTTCTAGAATGACAGAGCTTCCCTTTCATGGCAAGATTCTAAAGAGAAAGAGTCAAAGAGAAGTCTAAATATAAATTTTGAGGGTTTGAAAGGATATTGCAATAAATATAATTTGAAAGAATATCTGCGATACATATGCATCAAACAACATCTCTGTTTCATTGGTTGGTGTTTAAGAGCTCTACAAACTATATTAAATCATTTCAGTGCATGACGAAAGACCTATTTACAGGAGAAGACAGAATGAACAGGAATAGGTTTTGAAAGTAGGAAAAGAAGTGTTTAAAAAGACAATAAGCACAATACATTGTTCTACATTATGATAAAGGTAACTAAACGGAGAGGATATAATTTATGACAAAAATCTCATCTCACAAGAATAAAACAACAACGGCCATTAAGCTCCATACTGTCCACTGCGATAACTATTCAGGATTTTCTACCACCCTTTTATATACCAAAGTATTCTTTCCACTTAGATAGCAAGAAACCCCGACAGCATTTTCATACATGGGATGCACAGAAATGCAGAAAAGCCACTGAATACTGCTCCTTCCCTCTCCCAGCAAAATCTTGCCTGTTTGAGAAGACAAAAGAGAATCTTACAAAAGGTAGCGGACAGACAAGACAAGAAAAGTCTTATTCGAACATTAGTCAACTTCTAAGACATTATGCATGAAAGACAAGCCACTAAAGACCATGGACCCCACTTGGGAGGTGATACCTTTGTATGGATTACATTAGAAAATAACTTCAACTGGCTCTACAAAGAGAGCCAAAGCAATGAGGTAGTTATTAACACAACTAAATGCCTGCAGCTTGTCAGTCATCTAATATGACATAGCCTAATGCCTTGTACCCTCAGCAAATATTACACAACCCTGATGCTGATAAGGACTGGTACATGCCAACATCAAACAATGATCTGAACATCTGGTCATCCACTTTTAAATGTGGTAAATTGAGCAGACTTGAAGAAATCTAGAGAGGCAATTGGAAAAGTTTTAAAATGAGACTATCTATAGTAATATAATCTGTCTAGTTAAGAAAACAATTTCAGGAAAAGGAAAATTGAAATCAAAATCCAAATATTTAAACCAAGCTCTATGTTTTTATAAAAATGGATATTTTGCAATACAATACAGAGCTGACATGATTGTTTATTTGTTATTTAAAGGCTCTTTTCGACTGCAAAGGCCACCTCACTACCGTGAAAACAAATTTTTTGTGGATTTAACGTCACTTTTTAATATTACAGTTTATCTCAGCGACAATGCTATTTTGACATTGTGTGTTGCCACACATGAGCCATAAGGTATTTCACAAATTCCCCAGTCACGGTATACTAACACCGCGCTGACCAGTCTTAGAACTATTCTTATAATGCTAAGCGCCAAGTGAGATGTAACATGAAAGGCCAGTTTAAAGTAAGAGAGATAACCAAGGTAGTACCATAAAGTTCGGACTAAAAGCTACACCTTTTATCTCCTGTTCCCGACCCTGCGGCTAATACACCGATGCGGCTTATAAGCATGTAATTAAAGTGTTCACTTCTAACATAAATCTTTCAAAATCTATTTCCTTTTAGTAACCCATCAATTCAGACAATACCATGAATATCGTACAGAGTTTACTCATTTCCAGCCGTTCGCTTCATGTTATCGTCGGAGTGGGCAACACATAGAGACCTATAGGCCTTGTAATAGTACACACTTTGATATCGGTCGAGTAGGAATCCTGGATGACGAGTGACGAAAAAAGTCATTCACAAACACGGGCCGTCTTGGCTAGATCAATGTCGAGCTTGATCTACAAATCTAGATCCAGAAGTCTGTTTCACTCAGCCTTTGATGTGTCATCGTTCAGTTCCACAACAATTCTATTGGTAATTCTAGATCTGTATACTGTATTATTATTAACATTATTGTTTCAAAACGGATTGCATGGCTGGTAACTCAAAAATATCATTCAAATTGTCTACTCAGTAGTGCGGCCAGTGCAAATTTGTGCAAAGGATCAGTGACCTTGTCATAGCATTATATGATAGGCTTAGGCCTATCGGCCTAGTATTGACAGTGAAGAAAATGAAAACAAGGCTGGTGACAGTGACGCTGTCTGAAGATTGTTCGTTTATTTGGTGTTTGGGCCCCTTTTTGACAATGAAGTTCATCTCAGTTCCAAACACTGTCACAAGAAGCTGTGTTACAACTTTTCAATCCGGACACAGAGGCACGGAAGACGAATATTTCGACAGCTTCAATGTTGCTTTTTGTTCTGAGACTATTAAGTGCGGCTTATACACAGGTGCAGCTTATGCTAGGAAAAAAGTTGTTTTCTTTAAAAAACTGAGGGGTGTGGCTTATACACCGGTGTGCCTTATAGTCTGAACTTTGTGGTAGAAAAGATTTTCAGATAAAGAAAAGAAGTTGCTAAAAACTGATACAGGCATTTAAAATAATGAGCAAAGGTAGCATTATAAAATAACTAAAAGGCTATATGGAGAGATGATTTGCAAACAAAAAATATATCCACTCTCTAAAAAACACAACTAATTAACAATGACTATCAAGCCCTGAACTGAACAAGCAATAACCACCCAGGATTTTTCACCGCCCTCGGTCCATCTAGATAGCAAGTGACCCCGAAAACAATACATGAGTATTATTCTAAAGTCTATTGGCAAAATATTTGTATCATGAGCAAACAGATTGTACTGTTCTCTTTCTCATTTAGAGACGTTGTGATATGTCCATTGAAGCACCATATGAATTGTTAACATTCAATAAGGGTTGTTTAAAAAAACAACAACAAACAAACCAAAAAAGAGCAAACCAACCCAGCCTTCATCATACCAAGAGAAACAGTTCTGCCAAAATTATCACTTCCAATAATCCTGAGTGTGTTAATTTCATAGCCTTTCATTATGCTGAAAGAATTGCAATTAAACATCTTGCTCACGCTGCCATTCTAAAGGATTGCATTTAAACATTTTGTTCATGTTGTCATTTTGCTACATTCACACCTGTTCATCATAACAATGACATAGGTTTTTTGTTTTTTTTAATACTTAGAGATACAATGGGAACAATTCATATCAAAGGCTAACATAGGCAAACATACCAGAATATAACACATTCTATTCATTGAAGCTCCTCTTGCCGCTTTGATGACTGTAAAAATATTGTCAAAAACATGTCCTCCATTGGCTGCTCAATGCAAACACATGCAAGACACGCGTGCAAAACTATTCATAGTCTGAATCATAAATTATGGTACTCCTTGTGTTTGGTTCAACACATCATTTCTAGACTGTTTGTTTCATTGTCTCTAAATTGAGGAGATATATATGGCTCATACCGTAGTCTTACATTCAAGGCTATTTCAAATTCACTGGTCTGGCCGAAGAATTCAAGATAACCATGCTGCAGGATATTTCTTTTTCCAATGATATCAATTTCATTATCACTCAGTGCCAATGATGCACAGGCTGATGATTTTTAAAAACTTAAGTTATTAACTGTAAATGATATTTTCTCAAAGTATAAAATGAATTTAATAAAATGATAGAATACTGAAGTCGAGAATTATATACCATTATCCTGAGTAAATTTTTTCCAATTTGGTGTATACATGCTCTCATTCTATTCCTTACAATGTTCTGATTTTAAAATGCTCCTTCACGTTTTGTAAAATGGGAAATTTGTTTTCTGAAACAGGTTCAACCTCATCTTGTGACTGGAATAAATTTTGAGATGTCTAAAACAAAATTTCATGTCAATACATCAAATACAAAGAGTCTAAACTGTCGGAAAGAATGATGATGTAGTAACAAAACGAAATTACTTGGAGGAAAAAAAGTGTTTTTATCTTAAATCTTATCGCTTTCGCAGACATTAAATATGGAACGAAAACCTCCAGGTAACAACCATTTCAGTATCATGTTCTAGACAAAAAGTGAAATATTATCTTTCATCAAATATAATAATATACCAAAATCACTGTGTGACAAAAATAGAAAAAGTCAGTCACAATAACTTCCTCCAGTAATAATACTGATCTTTGAGTCCAATATTGTTACCATGACATATCCAAGAGCTATTCCATTTTGGTTAAAGAACCTAACGTAGACCAACTGCTTCCCTTTAAAGTATCTCAAGAGACATTATATTTTTTAAATTTAATATTTATTCGGGGAAGTGAAATGAGTTCTAGTTCTATTTCTTCTTCTCTTTACCAGGTCCCAGCTTCCTATTCAAACATTTATTTGATCATGAGCCTGACTCATCTACCCTCCACAAGCTAGTGAGCCAATCACCACTACTTCTCACCTAACACTTAACTTAGACGATCACATGACATGAGTTGACCAATCATAATTGTCGTTATTGGACCGTGTAGTTCATCAAGGCCAATTTTCCTCCAAACTGAAGGACACTTACTCTTTCATTTTCTTATACTCTGATGGTCTCTTCAATAATAAACAGTTTCTTTTCATGCTTTGTTGTTCAAACTTAGATCCTTCCATCCAACATATCATCAACAACTTGTGAAATACTCAATGTAATGGACCATACTATAAATATATGTACAAAAATGCAGATATCTATGGCAGTGACAATTTGACTTTTCAACAATAAGCAAAGAATTATAAAATTCAGATTTCAATTAAGATTATATACAGTAAACGTATAAGATAACTATACAAGCTAGTGAAATATGATGATGGCATTAATTCTCAGTTTGACTCTGTATATGAAGAACGAAAATGTAGATGAAAATTTAAATTTAATACAATCAAATATCATCAGCCAAAATTTATTTGTTCTTATAGCTGACAAGTAAAACATGCAACCCAAAGAGCATTAAATTATCGTCAAATGTAGGATGAGGCCTATTTCATTGGTCGTTTACTATTGTGAAAGAGGAATAACAATGTAGCTGTCGGCTTACACAATCCAGAGGACCAACAGTCGAGATGAGCTCCATAAAATGCACTGGGCACACCTTTTGTACAATAAAAGCTCCACATATTTAGCCTCTGATGGTGGAGAATTCCTTAAAAAACATAGACCAAGATATGTAGGGTGACAATTGATTAGATTTATTTCGAAGACAGAGCTTAAAGTAATTTTTGATCATTGCAAGCCTGTGGCATAGGTTGTGTTTGTCTCTAGTCGACCCCTACCCCACTGCTGCACTCGGAAAGCATGATCACCTATTAATGATATCAGCAGTTGATGGGTTGGTTTTGGGATGCATTTTTTCAAGTCACCAGGTACATATCAAATTCTTGTTACAAAATATATCAAAATGAATGGATGGGCAACGATACAATACATTAGACATAAATAGGAAGATGACATATAAAACGGCTTTTTTTATATCAAATTTTCTTTATCTGCATGGTGCTTTTAGGAATCTTAACATCTCTATTTGGTCGTCAATGAGTCAAAGAAGAAAGCATGATGATAAGCCAGGTAAAATTAAAAGAAATGACGAAAGCAGTGAAAAATGGCTTTCAGAAGAGGGAAAAAAGTTGGGGGTGGGGGAGGGAGGAAGAGCATCTTAATAAACAATCATAAAAGGTAACAAAATGAAGGAATGATTTAGACAAAACAAGTCGTCTATCAAAATATCAAAAACACACAACTAATTAACAATAACCATCAAACCCCAAACTGTCCACCGCCATAACCACCCAGGATATTCTACCGCCCTTCATGTAAAAATTACTCGGTCAACCTTGACAGCAAATGACCCTGCTAGTAATTTTAAAGCTATGCAGTGTAAACAAATCGGAGATAGCCATTGAATTACGCCTCCTTCCCTCACCCAGTGAAATCAACTCCTCTTCTCCAGGGAGACAAAAGAGATCCTCATAGTAGAAAAAAGTGATCTGAGAAAAGAAGCTCTCATTCAACCCTTAGGTCTTACTACATGCTTACGGAGATCTGATATTGGCTGAAGGAAACACAGAACCCACAAAGGGATATTATGAAATATTTCAAGCCAAAACAAACGAAAAAGAGTAAGTAACCAGCTTTAAGAGCAGGAATCGAGGTAACATGACAAATTAAATAGAAGCGAACACAAATAATGCCTCACAATAACAAAAACAGAGAAAGAGGGGTTGAAAAAAAGTAAGTAAACTTTCGTAAGAAATAAATGGAAAACAGAGAAACAAATTTGTGCAAACCTTTGAAAAAGAAGTAAAATAAATCAAACCAGCAAGATCAAAGAGAAGTGGTGGGGTGGGGGGGAGAGAGCAAGAGGGGAAGAGAGAGAGAGAGAGAGAGAGAGAGAGAGAGAGAGAGAGAGAGAGAGAGAGAGAGAGAGACAGACAGACAG
>JAOYNN010028907.1:0-19005 GCA_025770095.1 Goniobranchus kuniei | reverse complement strand
TCTAACTCAGGCTGAGAATTACTGTCAAATCACACCATTTTGCCATCCTCGATCAAACAAGCTGCACAAAAAAAAAAAAGCAAACCAAAAACAACTCAATGTGAGGAGTTTTAAATCCTCATCAAATTCAGATGTTTTTTTTAGCTCTGCGCTGTCATTGACTGTCATTGTCCCGTTTTGTTTTGTTTTGTTTTTTTACTGAATTCATAGGATTTGTTTCATCTTTTGTAATAATGTAATGTTATCTAAGAAATTAAGGAAATAGTGGTTTTAATTCCATGCTGTTTTACATTAAAAAAATCTTCTCCCTGAAATGTATTCCAGAGATGATAAGTTTTCTAAGATGCACCTTAGAGGTAATCCTCTGTAAAACTTATTTTCTACCTGGGGGATAATCAGCTGAAGAGGTTGTCTCTCTCTTAGATGTGGTCAATGATAAGCTTTCAATGTGCTTATAAAGTAGTCATTGTGTCAATGTAAAAATTGTACCTGAGGTATGCACCAGACATAATCTGCTACCTGAAATATGGGTTATATTTTATCTTGTATAGTGATAAAAGTTTTGACAAAATCTGCTTTAGACATATTTTTCTGTCTGATTTGTACTGCATGCTGTCTTAGAGATAATCTTTTCCATGATATGTAATTTTTGGGATATTGCTCTGCATGAGATGTGCTCATCTTCTACAAGTGATGTGCTCCCGTCCCCTTTGTACCAGTTATCACTATTATCAGTGATTATGTTCAGTTGTTTTTTGAGGATTTGTTTTCATTGAGCTTTAAAGAGGGTTTTACTGTGAATATAAGTGGCATTTCAGATAAAAGAACTGAATTCACTATGGCTATGAGTTTTGTAGTTATGTCAGCTTTGCATTAACTCATGCTAATGAAGTCATACAAATGATTAGATATCGGAGTGAAATTTCTTGCATCCTCCAAATTAGGTAGCAGATGCACATATTATGGACATTACATTGATAATATTTGTGCCATCTTCAGTGAATGAAAGTGCCCCTTTAAAATTTGTATTTCCCCATTGTTTTCATATTCCTGTAAATACAGCCAGCTTAAGTTTGAAGCCAGGAAGTCCACAAACATCATTGATAAAGGACACATATAAATTCAAGTCAAACTATGGCGCAATATCAGTTACAAGAATAGTTGAACTTTTTCCAGGGAAGAGCATCTCCATCCTGCTTTAATTCTTTAACTGGGATGTTAAGGACATTGCATGGCACATATATGGACCTTGCAAATTATACATGTAGAGTTACCAAACAACAAGGGTATTATTTTTCACAGCTAGGTGTCTTTAAACGCTAACTTTTCAATGTATCTGGGGTGCCTCTGTTGGTTTCTGTATGTCTGTCCAACTTGCAAACAAAACCTTTGCCAAAGTTAATGCAAACTTTTGATAGAAAAATTTTATGAGGCATCAATCAATAATACAAAAATTTTTCAATGAAAATATGAATTAATTTAGGACTTTATTTTAAAATCTAGAACCAGCCATTTGTTTTCTATTCAAATTGTTCGGGATTATTAAAAGAATTAAGCTAGAACTAATCAGATAAGATTTTCCTTTAACAGCTTCTAACGTGTCTGGATTTCTCAGGAGCCCTTATTAAAATACAGCTTTTATAAAGCACTAAATCCACCAAATGTGCTCAAAGCGCTGTACATGTGTTCACAGACAAACCTTTTCCAACCAAATACCATCTCAGCTCCACTTGGAGTATACAGAGCTGTAACCATTTTACAGGCACACTTGCTCTGGCATACTGACAAGATCCTCCTCTGACTTTGGTTGGATACTCAATAATTCTAGAGTTGGTTGAAGAAATGTGTGTAAACAACCTTTCCTTAGTGCTAAACAGCACCATGGTATGGCCCAGATTTGAATTCAGAACCTTGCAGTTACAAGTGAAATGCTTTGCCACCACTAATCCTATTGAATAATGACATATACTCATTCGATAGAAATATACCCATTTCTGAATGTATCTGAGATTCGGCCTATCACAAAGTTAAAGGCAAACAGCACCAAACTGAACATTTATCAATAACTAAGGAATCTCTTACTAGATCTGTAAAGGAAAAAAAAAAGCGTGAAGGCTAGGGGAGTGTGGCAAAAGTGTGTTGAGGATAAAATGAAAACAAAAATTGAAGAAGGTGGCACAAAGTCATTTGACACACACACACACACACCTGATGTATTATGAAATTATAACAGAAAATGCTTTTTGCCCTTGATTCTCTTCAAATCAAGGACACAAAGCCACCAATACAATGCGTTTAACTTTGAGTGAATTAAAAAAAAAAACCACACTACCTCTGTCATGGTCATGAGATAATATTCCAACTGTTGTTTTGTTTTTCATTGATACAATTTTTAAAAAATCTGACTCCTCTTCCACCTCTACTCCTGTATTTTTCATTTGCCTTGTTAAAAATGAAGTTTCCTCTCCAGACTCCAATCTCTTCCTTCAATTCTTTGTTACTCAGGTCTCTCCACTTTCTTATCAGTTGTTGCATCAAAATGTTTACTTTTTCCGTAATTTCTCCATCTGCACAATATAATTAAAATGGTTTTATTTTTTTATGAGAGTGCCGGGTTGAGTGTGTTTATACTTACTTCAGTATATTCAAACAATGTTTGGTTCTTAAGAGTTTAACTGATGGATAGCACTGGTTATGTGACTGGAATTGTTTTTCAGTTATCAGAATCAGAACATTTCACATTGTAACTGCATGCATGTGTGAATCTTTTACAAAATAAAATGTTAAGAAAAAACAATTTAATTTAATAACCACTCAGATTGTATCTACCATATTATATGACAGCATCAAATTTCTTCTTTCTCTGGCTACAAACCCTGTAAGTAATTACCAATTACCAGTTGGGTAATAATACTGGTGAAGATGTGGTTCCTATTCTAGTCTTATTAATTGAATTCATTTCAGTTTTTTGGGGGGTTTTGGTTGTTTTGTTTTTTTATTCCTCTTATTTCTTGATATTACTTATGTTTCTTTATGAACATCACTTTGACTTAAATAATATCAATATTTTATTTCAAGGCTGGCATGTCATAAAGGTCATTTCTTCTTATTTTTCATATATCCTTTCCTGATACAGCAGTATTTTAGACTGTTATACAGCCTTATTAAATGATAATCATGCATCTCTTCAACACCATGTTAATATACTTTGAATTAGTCTGCGAAGTAAATTCTCTAATTTGAATAACAACTTGAACCTTACAGATATATAAAATGATGAATCTGATTGCATCACAGCTTGATCTATCTCTCTCTCTTGATGCAATATTATCCATCACTCCTAGGCCTAGTATGATTTTTTCAACACATGGAAGTGACAATGACAAATATTTGGACAATAATAGATTTATCCAATCAGTTGAAGTGATTTGTATTGGAATTTGCTTGCTTCCCTGCTGTCTCCTCTACTGGCCTTTGTTTGCAAGAAGACAGTTTCCAGAGATACTTATGTTCCATAAGACAAGGTGGCACCCATCATCTCACACTGAGTAATCTATGATTATGTGCAGATGGTCCACATTGGTCCATCGCTCATTTCTCCTTATATTTGTTTGAAGTTAATTGTAGTCTTTTGACAAATTTGATTATCAGTGAGATGAAGTTGTTTATAAAATCAATCCTGCCCATGTCTTTCGAAAAGAAAGATGATAATTGCTCTGAGGATGGCGGTTAGGGTTTAGGGTTAAAGTTAAATAAAAGAAAAATGGGTGCACTGGAAAAAAAATGGAATGACTGGTGGAATGATATGTTACTTGGTAGAGCCTGTTACTGGAGTCATTTGCATGCATGTTGTCTGACTATGTTTTTGAAGTGATGATATTAAGAAACAATAATGGTGTTGATTAAATGCAGTCAAGCATAAATTCACAAAAATTAATGCCACTATATGTTATATCAAACAGTATATGGGAGAAGTGAAGAGTACTTAATGTAAATAACAGAACTAAAGGAACTTGAGAGCAAGTTGTATGATATTTAGATTTGAAAGGCTTGTCCTGTCTGTACTAATGAAGAGTAATGACACTTTTGTATAAAGAATACAATAAACTTAATCTGGCCACAACATGCAAAACAGTATGAGGGTATGGAAGCCATTGTGACTATAAATGCATGCTCCATGGCAACCTTATTCTGTGTTCCATTAATGCAGTTTCTGTTGGTGCTTGACCTTTTAGCTGAGACACTGCCAATCTCTGGCTTGTAATCGTAAACCATTTTATTTGTAATATAGAACTTATTTTCATGTACATGACAAATTTTCACAGCATACATTTGACATGGACATTAATCCTACCTTGGCCACATAGATACACAACGTCTTATTAAAAGGCTCCTATGAGGCCATGTTGATTGATACAGTAAATATTATAACAAATTATTATTATTATTATTATTATTATTATTATTATTATTATTATTATTATTATTATTATTTATCTTGCTGTTGCAGAATTCTTTTTTCCGCCTTACTTAATTTTCATGAATTTTTAGGGAAAATGGTGTTATGTGACATTGCCCATGTCTTCATTGCGCAAAAAATGCATGATGAAAATTTCAAAATCATAGACAACTTGTGTCAAGTCATAATATTACTACATCATTTGAGTCATTGGGATTTTTTTTTTTCATTTGTGCTTCCCATTTGATTCATGAAAGTAAAGTTTGGTCGATACAATTTTGAAACTGCTTTATGCTGTATATAAAATGTTTCATATAAATATTTGCATGAGTCATTTGATCTGTTATAAAGCTTCAGAAGTCTTAAATCATTCCTTCCCTGTGTGATGTCTTTGATGCCATACCAATGGGCTGTCTTTTGTTGTAGTTGTAGAATTGATTCAGGAAATTAGCTCATTTTGTTATTCTGGAAGGTTATTATATGTGTGAATTGCAAATGCATTTCCATGTTTTCTCTTTAGTATATTTTCATGCCTTGTTACAATTTTGTTTTAAGCTTAGTCATAATTTTACAGCTTTATGAACCCGATAGCTTTTTGGCATTTGAAAAAAAAATACACAAAGTTATTTCAAGAAAAACAATGAAAAGACTCACGGAAAGGAATTACAACTTCACATTTAAAATATGATTAACTGTCTCATATCTTTCATGATTTTTTTTTAGATTTTATCTTTTTGAAAAATGATCAATACTACTCCTAGCTCAAGGACCAGCATTTGAAGAAAAAATTTTATTTTCTAATGCTGTATCCTACACAAACTTGACAAACCAGAGATTTGCTGTTTTTACCAAAACCATTTGAGTTTGGTGTTTACACTTTTAGCAGATGCAGTTAAAATGGAACTCAAAATGACTGAAAGTCTTAAATTGCATGCAGTTTGTCAGTTTGATTACACTATGGGAAATTTTGGTCTGGAAGCTCAAAACTTGTATGAACTTTTATTGATTTGAAGAGGACAAGTTGAGCGAGTGATTTGAATGTATTTAAGAAATCCTTGCATATTGCTCAGACACTGAAATTCAAATATCAAAGAAAATATATGTCCATTTCTTGATTCAGATTCCTCCTTGCATATTCATCTGACTTTTTTTTTATCAATATTGCTCATCTTCTGATCATCTGAGCTATTTACCATAACTTATTTTCAAGCTAAACCACTCAGGCAGCGATATGGAAAAGATAAACAAAACCTTACAGGATCTTTGGATAAAGAATATTGATGAAGTTAGGGGAACCTTTTTCTTCTTTTTAGCTTCCAAATGGGAGAAATTTGCCCGACTGTCTGTTGTATAGATTTCTAACAGGCTCTTTTAAAATTTTTTTTCAGCCACTGCATTGTCTTTCCATCCATCCATTTTTTTCCCTCTCATTCTAAATCATTCCATTTTACTGGTTGCCATACACCCCTCATTCAAACTTCTTTTTCATTGTCAATTTGTGTGCAGTATTTGAAAGACAAACTATTTACTTGCATGTTGGTACTCTTTTCACTCCATCCCATTCCCCTTTATTTCTCACCACGGTGACTAAGATTATTTGATTTAGCGAGGATATTTACGCGCGGTTTAGTGTTAAGATATTTGAAGGCATTGCAAAGGTCTGTGATTCAATCCTGTCATCCTTGGGTGGGATTTTGGGCTCCCTGAGAAATTTTGGTGGAGAAATAATTTTGAATGAAGGTTTTCATTTTTTCCATAATGAAATGATACCTGGAGTGAGAAAATATTAAACTCTTTTTGTTGTTTGATGTATCAACTAATCAATGTTGAAATTGTTTTTCTGTCTACATTGTAATTAATTTACATATTTATTTTCGTAACATTGTTATTTTCCTCTCAATGGCCATACAAGTTTGTAACACTGATAGGTGGTAAATATCTATCATTTGGACTCAATTTCATTTGAAAACACTTTCTTTAAAATTACACAATTTTTTGACACTCCTCCTTCGAAAGTAAACCTGCCAAAAAACCTGCATCCACTCCAGGACATGACAGTTTTCACTTTTTTCACTCAATGACAATGCCTAAGAAACTCGATTTTAGGGATGACTCTCACAAACCTGCATGTTCTTAATAGAAAGTTGCTTCCATCTATGTCTAAACTGCCTTTCGAAACTCTGCACACATATTCATGATGTGGTCAATAACTTAGGGTATTTGATTTATAAGCCTCCTGAACACAAAACTTTGAAAAACATTTTGTAGCAGTTTCGTTGTCTTTAATAGGCATTATAAAACCACTGCTAGGTCTATATAACACCAGCACAGCTTGGGACCTTCTGCTTATTTATCCATATTTTTGGGAGTCAGAGGTTTTGTTATTTTTGGGAGTCAGAGGTTTTGTTATTTTTGGGAGTCAGAGGTTTTGTTATTTTTGGGAGTCAGAGGTTTTGTAATGAGAAATCAATAAGATGTAAAAGCACTATGGTTTACTTTGACTTGGAATATGTTGAGTACTGCATAAGGTGCTTGGAAGTTTTAGTTACTGTTTTTTATGTTGGGAATGTTTTTAATATTAACCATTGCATTAGTCAATAAATTTTAATGGCTACCCGTTTTATGGCTGCTTCTTCTGTACTTACATTTATTTCTTCGCTGTCATCGTTATTGAAATGTTTGATTTAGTTTCATAAGTATGTTAGAGAAATAATGCTCATGTCCGGTGAAGTTTTGCATTTTTTTTAGTTGATAAATGTGGGGTTGAGATGTTACTAAGTAGCAGAATCATGTAGAATGTGTGTTAGATACTGTATGGCAGCTTAACCATTTAAATCAAAATCAATTGCTTGATGTTGAAATGAAGTCTCCTTCCCATGATGTACAAGGTATTCAACACTGCAGATCAAGATACAAGTATTAGTCATTCACTGATGAATCTGTTGGTACATTTGGATTGGAGATATTTTTCAACTATATGTATCCAGATAATGAGAAAGCCATTTTTTTTTTTTTTTTTGATATTTGTCAATGTGTGTGAGAAAGAAAAATTGCTGAGTTTACACTTTACATTAATTTCAATTAGTTAAACAAGTGCTTAATTTTACATAACATTACATAAATGAAAGCACCAGCTTTGACACTTTGACTCTCTTTTTTCATGTTTGCTTTTGAAATACTTATTTTTGAAAGAAGCATTTTAAATTTCTTCAAAACAAATAACAAATCAAAAAGATGTTTCAAGAATTAGTTCTCCAATTGATTATTTCATGGCATGTGACCGCGCATAATATCATGTACTTAAATTTCATCTGTTCCATTTATTTTATGAATTATTTGAAAATTAAAAAGAAGTTTTGAAGAGACAAAAAACAAACCTCAAAAACAAAAACAAAACAACAAAAAACCCAATGTGAAAATGAAAACAAAACAAAGCAACAAAAACTGCACTCATGTTTTGTATCCTTCTATGTAGCTGTTAGATGGTGTCAATCTCTACTTCTTTCCCATTTCCACCATCCAGAGCGAATAATTTTGAAGCAAGTCTGTGATCAAACTCAACTCAAACTTCTTTGTTGTACATACACACTGTACCTACCATTATTCAGGGTTATTATTATAGTCGGTTTCAAAATTTAGGGCCACGGAAAATAGCTTATACCCCCAAAACCCTCTTTTGAAATCTTCTCAGACTTTGTGTGGTATTTCGATGTATCCATGACCAAACAAAATTTTTGTTTTCTGTTAAATCGGCTTAAATGAAGATATTTATTCATTTGTACAATATTAAAAATGCAAAGCTGACAAAATTTCAACATTTCAATATTATATACTAAAGAATATTGTCGCAATGCAAGGCCAAACAACACATTTGGGTTTGAGAGTAATTTAGAAAACTAAATCTAAATCCCTAGGTCTAGACCTATGCTTTTATCACAATTTATTTGGTCACTTTTATAATACATCATGCTCTTTTGCCTATTGAACAAGTCATAGCGATAATGTGCTTCTCTTGATCCAAAAGAAAAAATGTATCAAATTTTATTGAATGGCATTTTTGTTTTAGTTTGATTGAATTTTGGAATGAATTGGATGATTTTATTGTATTGGTAATTTATAAAAATATTGTATATTAAACTATCTTGAGAATTTTATACAGCTCTAATAGAAAATGCGTTAGTTATTTGTTTGGTCATGGTTATTCCAGAGCCCTACACAAAATCTCAATTCTATCCTAAGTGCAGTTTTGAGGATATGGGCCTCGATACATGACTTTGAATTTTGATACGCACTGTAGAGAGCCGCTGTAAAGTGCATATAGTTTTTTGTGTTTCTATACATGCAAAATGTCTCCTTTTTTAAAAAAATTTCACATGGAACCTATGTGAAGAAATTGTGCTGTGGAACCGAAAATCAGGGTTTGACTTCATTTATTTATCATCTGTGAACATTAATTTTCCAACACTTTGGCCTACATTGTGCAATTTATAGTGTAATTTTACTTTGCAGACATGAAATGACTCCATTGGAAGATGTCCTGCAAGTAAGCATCCATGCATATGAATATCTGCTAATGTGTACTAAGCATTTCCTCATGTCTTCCACTTTCTTTAGTCCATTCATTAGGTCAACAGCATTTTTGATAATTAAGGGACAAGGACAAACTTCGTCTTCTCTTTCTTTCCATGACCCTTACAACTTTGACATTGTAGATGTTATTTGTGTACAAACATTTGTAGATTGAAAATTATTTTTTCATTTTTAATATTCTTCTACCAGTAAAGATTCTGCATTTTGTCTTGAAAGGCGAATAAATCTTTCTATTAGTTTTATACTGAAAGCCCTTCATGGCTTCTTGGGCCCTCAACTGAGAAATAGAATCTGCCTTGTCCCAAATCTTCCCATGCATGTCTTAAAAGATGACTAAGAGTCAAGCAAGAGCTTCTCTCTACTGTCCTACATCATCTGTCAGGCTTTCTTTTGTCATCTCATAAGAGGGCTTTTTTTTTTGCTGGGAGAAAGATGGAGACATATTCAGTGGCAGTCCCCCATTTTTGAACTTGGTTTGTTGTTTGTTTGCTGATTTAGGGCTGTTTTTGACTGTAAGATCATCTCAGCACCAACTGTACATTGTATTACTTGAAAATATTTACATGCTCATTTGCTATCTAGATGGACTGAGAACTTATATTCAAAAAGGGTGAAAGAAAATGTTGGTAGTTATCATAGTATGTACACTATTTGGATATGACTGCCTTTGTGAATTATTTTGGGTTCATTAGAAGAAATTTCTTTGTGTCTGTTTACCATTCCTCCAATAAATTACCTTTGCTATTATGTACAACATGGCAGGCCTCCCAAACCAGGCAGCCTCTCCCAAATGTGGCAGTTTGATATTGTAAACCCAATTCAATATTGCTAAAAGATGATGCACAATTTTTCTTTTTCCCAATGTCATAGATGGCGCTCAATACTGATGACACCGTAATGGACTTTCTTACAAATTTTTAATGTGACCATGAAGCACATTTTCCCTGAATGGATCTTTGACTCACACTAGATGACTCACCCTACAATAAATGTTAGTTAAAGTGGCTTTATGTTTAAGAATGAGTTTTCATGGACAGTCATATAAAACAAATTACTCATGCTATTAATGGGACAATGCAATTGTATTTCAACGAATAATATTTTTATCAATTTTCGATGAATTTCAAAATGTAAGCCTTTGACACAGATGCTGTCATACATGCAGTTTTGGTGGACGCCTGCATTGAGACTGTCTCATACAGTAACCATTGTACCATGGCTTTTTTGTCAATGGTTGTGTTCCTTGTTTGAGCTTCAATCTTGATACAATAAATCATTGGTAAAAAATCTGACACATTTGATTTGGGTCCAAAAGTATATCTGCAGTTTGATATAGATAATAGATTTCTTCTAGATTCTAGAAAGGTACTCTTCTATCATGAAATAGAAGCAGCAGCAGCAGCAGCAGCAGCAGCAGCAGTAGTAGTAGTATCATCATCATCATAGAAACCTAGACTGAGATAGAAAGCTTGATTAGACAGAGTGCTTGATCATGCAGTGGATGCAATTCTATTATTAGAAGGGACTTGTCTGTTTGAAACATTTTATGTTCAGTATGCATCTTGTGCAGTTGTCACAGATAGGAGAGGCCTGTCACATTAGAGTCCTGCATACCAAACCAAACAACTTATTTAGTTTTTTTTTTTTTAAGGTAAATGGATCTCTCTTCTTTTTTTTGTGTTTTTTCGTTTGTTGGTGTAGTTTTTTTTGTACAATATCTGCCTTTCTTGCTAAGATTTGTAGAATTTACATCAATCTGTTCATAGTTCATACTGCAGCTATACTACACTGTACATATCCTACATTGAAAACATCTGTACATATATGTTGGGTTTTTTTTAGATCTTAAATATTTTTGTGTACTTTTAACCTTCTTTTGTTATTCAGTCCAGGGTCTGTCAGTGAGTAAATGAAGAGTCATGATTGATTTGATGAATGAATCATCTCATTGTTCTCACGTATTAAAACAAGAAGCATTAGGTACTCAAACATGAAAAGAACCTACCATAAACACTTACGTAGTATGCACGTACGCATAAAGCGCAGTCCTTACTTCAAGAAAAATGTTTTGGTAACTCTATGACACCTGCATGACGTGCCCTACCTGTTTAGACAAATTAATTTTAAGTGAAAACAAATTAATACTAACCTGCGTGCACACATAGCTTATCATCAGAATCTTCAATAGTGATGAAAGACATCATACGGCAGAAGCAGAATTGCTACTTCTTCACAAGAAGGTTGCCATCTGGTTTTGAGTGTGTTTTAATGGTTGTCCAGATTGGCTTTTGTACAAAGATTACCCATAATAAAAGTTTCCAGAAAAGATTTACATTTACAGTTAAAATTCAGTTGGTTTTTTTGTTTTTTGTTTTTTTTAAGTGAGCTTTTATATAGTGCTGAATCCACTATGTGCTCAAAGCGCTGTACAAGTGTTTCCCTAGCAGACATACCCCTTGGGGGGCATACAGTAAACTGTAGCACATTTTGCACCACAACACCAGTCTATTGCTAGGTCCTCATTTGACACCCGAATCGAGTGAAACAATTAGGATAAATTTTCTTGCTTAAGGAAAAAACGCATGTGTTTTGAGATTCAAACCTGATGCCGCTCACACTACAGGCCTATGCTCTACCACTGAACCACAGCGTCTCTTATTACCTTCTGACCAGGATGCATTCTCGAAAGTTACAAAATCAAATGAAAACACGATTTCACTTGTCGAACTCCCATCACTGTCTCTATCAAAAATCTCATGAATCATTTCATCATTCAGCATGTCATCATCATCATCAGCATAAAAATCGTCAAGTCAGCATTCATTTCTTCTTCCCACTTGATTTATCTCCCTTTGTTTCTTTCTCTGTGTCACATCTTCATATAAAAAATGGTCTTCCTCCCATTTTAACGTACATTAGGTAGGAGTTACTTCTCTTGCATTTTACGGCCATTTATTTGTCATTGATAGAAGGAAAATTTCACCTCAAAATTCATATCAATATTTGTATAATGCGCATTCCCTTCCTCTAGCCCCTATTTTAGACCAAAAGTTGTGCATATCCTACATATGTAAGTATTTACAGTTACACTGAACTATTAGAATATAACTGGAAAGGTGTTTAGAAAAAAAAGAATTGACTTGCTTCATTCACCCATTCTCATCTTCCTTTTTTTGTCAACAATTTCTTTTTTCATTTCCAAACATCAGCAGATCCCCTATCACTGTTATTTTCTTGTTGTCATTAGATTATAATCCTCAAATTTAATAATAGTGCCATCTTAAGTCCAAAATGTTGGGAATATTGTCTGTCTTCTGTGTATCAATTTCTATCCTTAGCTCACCAATTTAAGATAAAGATGTGGTCTACACTCCATATCACTTCACAGTATTGGTTCTCCAACCCTTCCTCCAAGCCAATCAGTCTATTGCTCTCTTATTCTGACAACTACATTACATATAGTGGAGCAGCTGTTAAGCACTTTGCATTAGCATTCTGACAAGCTTTCTATTTGTTATATCCAGGTCCTCATTCACACCTGAGTCGAGTTTTAAGTGGATTAAAGTGCCTTACTTAAGGACATAATGCTGATGACTCATGTATGGACCAGACAGATTATGATAGTAAGCAGTCTCCATGGGTCACCAACTTGTTGCTTCCTTATTTAAAATGCTGCTTGACTTCAAAACCGTATCAAAGTTATGCCATAGAATAGCTATCCTGGCTGTGACTTTTTAATTGTCTCCATCAGTTTTTCTTTTAAATTGACCGGAAAGTAAAGATTAAAAGGTCCACTTGTCCTTAATTCTACGAGTACATGTTTAAATAATAAATCTGAGATTTTATATAGCGCTTAATCCTCTAAATGTGCTCAAAGTGCTTTACAAGTGTTCCCGGACCCGCCCTTTCCAACCAAATATCTTCACAACTCCATTTGGAGTATACAGGGATGCAGCAATTTTACAGGCGCGCTTGCTTTAGCATACTGACAAGATCTTCCTCTGCCTATGGTCGGGTACGTATAACACCTGTGTGGGGTGAGGAAATGTATGTAAATAGCCTTTCCCAAGGACTTAACAGCACCACTGCCCGGCCAGGCCTCGAACTGGAACCCCTCAGTTACAAGTCCAACGCACTGACCTCACAGCCACGCTGCCAACTGCTTACTGAATGACTCAGTTTGATTGAGTATCCCTGTCACTGCACGTTTGCTTAAAATTACTTCCAAATGTAGTTTGCTGCTCCTTGTCTGAGAGTCTGGGTTCAAACAGGTCTTTAAAAGTCCTTGAAGTCCTTAAAAAAAAAAAGAAATTAAGGCCTTATAAAGTCTAGTTCTGAAATTTTGAGGCAAAGTCCTTAAATAGTTTTTTAAATCAGTTGTGGGGGTTTTGAAAATGGGTTAAAAGTTAGGAGTTAATCCAACTAGGAATAAAGGTAAGTACGAGCATTTAGTAATCAAGTGTGGTGATACCGAAATAGACCATTAGTCCATTGGGAGAGGGAAGTAGGTATTATTATTCGATGACTATCCCCCATTCTTCTTCTTCTTTTTCCTGGTTTATACTGAAACTTCAGTAATTTTGGTGAAGATTCCTCAGCAATTTACAAAGATCTTGATTGGTGCCCTCTCTCATCATTCCATAATGGTATGGTGGAAGGCACGAATGAGTGAAGACGTGCGTTCACCCTTGACTGTGGAACGACGAATTTCAACTGCTTTCTTCGGTTTATTTTAAATCTATCGAGGGGTATTTTTACTTCATTTTTTAAGCCTATTAATAGTAAGTCGATCTTGTTTCTTTTCCTTCTGTCTTGCAGTGTGTCCAAATTGATTCAAAATTGAAGTGCTCTCTTTCTCGTGTTTCGCTTTTTGTACTGTTATTCTGATTCGTGATTTTGCCTTTTATGAATTTTAAAGCCCTCTTTCATATTGATTTCCAAGCTGCTGACTTCATAGGCTTGAACTCCCTTTTTTTTTTTTTCATGCGCTTCGACAGTTATACTCAGTTTTACTGAGTCAGTCGAATTATTTGAAGAAGAAGAGAAAGATTCTATTTCACGGATTTCTTTCAAGTAGTAAGGATCTGCACTGCTATATTCCAACATGGGTCTGACAAAACTTTCGTGGCATTTCAATTTGATCTCCTTGTTTGCTGCATACAAATTTCTTCGGATGAACCCAAGGGTAGCATTTGCTTTGTTACAGTTATTAGTGATGTGATGTTTCCATGTCAATTTGTTGTTAATTGTTATATCGAGATATTTTGCTTTAGTAACCTCACCCAGTATAGAGGCATGGATTCTATACATAGACTGAATGGTATTCTTTTTATTTGTAATCTTCAAGACCTGGCACTTTTTGGGGTGAAATTCCATACTATTTTCATCCTCCCATTTTTGTAACTCATCCAGATCATGTTGGAGTTTGTGAATCCTTGGCATTTTGAATTATTCGATATAGCAGGCTGTCATCCGCGAAAAGTCGGAGAGAAGTGCCTGGTGATATTCTTTCAGCCATATCATGTATGTAAACAAGGAACAACAGCGGGCCCAGGACGGTTCCCTGGGGTACACCTGAAAACACTGGGGCTGTTTCTGATTGTACTCCATCAATTATGACGGTTTGGCTCCTGTTTAACATAAAGTGTTTAATTCCGGTGAGAATTTCTTTCTGAATTCCATAATTACTTAGCTTCTGGGACAGCTTGAGATGACTGACTTTATCAAATGCCTTACTGAAATCCAACAGGATTGCGTCGGTTTGGAGATTGTTGTTAATGTTCTCCACTAGATCATTGCAGGTCATTATCAGCTGTGTTTCACAGGATCTTTTTCTTCTAAAAGCATGCTGTACATCTGTCAGTATTTCGTGTTTTTCCAGATAGTCCATCACATTTGAGAAAATTATGTGTTCTAGCAATTTACATGGGATAGAGGTGATGGAGACAGGCCTATAATTCTCTGCATTCGTTTTGTCGCCCTTTTTATAGATTGGCGTTATGTTCGCTTGCTTCCAGTTTTCATGTACTTTTCCTTGGTTAAGTGAACTTTGTATGCATTGTATGCCTTAAAAATACTATCGGGGTCATATGCTATCTAGATGTATCAAGAACTTTTGTATACAAAGGGCGGTAGAAAATACTGGGTGGTTATCGCGTGCACTATTTAGTGTTTGATCGCCATTGACTTGTTACTTAGTTATGTCTTTTTAAACATTTGATGATTTCTTTTTGTCTGTAAACCATCTCTCCATTTAGCTTTTTGGGTAGGTACATTATGTTGCTGGTTATATTTTTAGAGAGATGTCATTTTTTTTCTCTGCAAGTCATCTCTCCCTGTAGCCTTTTGATTATTTTATATTTATTATTTTCAATGTCTGCTTCCACTTGTAGGAACTTCTTTTCCTCATCTGAAAATCTTTTCTACTGCACTGTACTTCTGTTCTTTCTCTTACTTTGAACTAGCCTTTTGTCTTGCTTTTTCCATGGGCTCAGAGATGGCCTTTGTCGAAAAGAGCCCTCAAACACCAAATTAATGTAGAAAGAAATGTAGGGGGGGGGAGACTTGCTGACTGATAGGGTGGAATGTCTGGTTGTATTTTGGCTTTATCTCCAAAAATGTCCTGTTTAGCTTTTGAAATGTTTTTGTCGTTTTGTATTCATTCAGTAGGCTACCAGGTGTATGGTAGCTAAGCTATCAAGGAAAAGCGTTTTATAAATGAACTTACTGTTATTATTATTATTATTATTATTATTATTATTATTATTATTATTATTATTATTATGTGACTCTTTCCCTGATGTTCAGACTGTTGTTTAGTTGTCAGTGTGTTGCAACCAAGTAATAAACTGGAAATTTTTCCAGCATTTAAGTTGATGTGAAACAGAGCCATATTGGTTTTAATAAGAATACACACTTGCCACTTGAAATCTTGTTTGAGCATATTTCATTGTTATGAGGATGCCTTTATTTTATTGATGTGAAATGGCCTTAAGGACTTAAGTTTATGTTTACACTAGAGCATTAGAGCAGAACATTCTTTTAAAGGATACCATCGTAAAGACGTGGACATAAATGTACAAAGGAAAGGGTTCTGATACCTCTTTCTTTATCTGTTGCTGCATTTAAAGAAAAGATTTGGAGAATGCCTAGATCTAAAAAATAAGAAGCAGTGTCCAAAGGTTGATCTTTAAATCAGTGCTCTTCTCCACATTTTTTATGCGGTTTCATGGATGTATTTTGTTACAATTGTTTATAGATATTAACATAAGTACTGGTCTCCCTAAATAATCTCCATTCCATGGTTTTGATGTCTTTGTTTGAATGATTCCAACTGTGATTCAATCAAAGCTCATGCTTCCAATTTGTTCATTTTGTTTGAAGTGAGATTTAGTTTTTGACATTTGTAAGTATTGAATGACTTATTCTCTAGTATTATAGGTATTACAGTTATTGTCAAGATGGTTAGTCCATATATAATGGTAATTTAAGATTGAGTGAATCTTTTCATTGAATGTTTGTGTCCAAAAAGAAATATGCCGGCTTTGTATAGATCTTTCCATCCTACTACTATTATTACTACTCAATGATTTCGATTCAAGTAAATACCTGCCCTTTGTTCCCTTGGTTTTATGGTTTTTGTTGCTCCCCCCCCCCCCAACGATTTATACCTCCACGTACAATGTTGCCTCATGTTGTTCGTTTTTCTAAAAGTGTAACAGTGCACAAATGTTTTTGTTTTTGTTTTTCACTTACCTGTGCGTACCTGGATTGAGTGCTTCAGTGTCAATAAATTGCAACAACCTTAACACATGTAGATAATTAATTTATAGAGGAGAAATAAATAAATATACATCTTGCTATGAACCCCAATGTTTGTTTCTGAGCCGCTCTTTTAATAAAGTACATAAATATAATGGTAGTCTGTGGTCTGATTTTTAAAAGGTACAATGAAGTAGATAGGTGGAACCTGGGGTGCACCCAGTGAAATTAGCAGCTTTAGGATAAGCGGACCCTGGACCGATGAAAAGCTGTGCGACATCATCATTCAGGTGGACCCCAGACCAGGGAAAAGCTGTCTGAAATCACCATGTTAGGCTATGGTTACGAAAACAAAAAGAACACAAAAACATGGCTTACCAACTTGATTTGTCATTATTCCTAGCAAATAATTTTTTTTAAAAGTATGATTTGTTTATTCATTGGTAAAAGACTATTTATTATGTCATACAGCCACAGCCTCTGAGTCATTCCTATACTTATGCAACCTGCGATTAGGAAGACAAGGCTGGAGTGGTTAGGACGTTTTTATTACCCAATTCCTAATTAAGCTGAATTTTTAGCTGTATGTTCAGTATGTACATCAAATATTCCACTCTGGTGAGAAGGGTGGGGGAGAGATGATGGTCAACTAAATGCCAGCATAGCATTGGTTAATAGAGACAGAAACAAAGAAAGAGGCTTTTGCACAACCACACATCGGGCACATGTGCCATTAGTCAGGCCTGTCTATCTACCAACAACTGAACAAAATGAAGCAAATACATCAACACACCTTACATCAGTTTGTTCCATGATTAGGGAGGTAAAGATATTTAATACATTGCAACATACAAGTAATTAATCCCCAAAAGACCTATCACGGTGGTTCCCTTTGTGAAATGGTTAGCATCACACTACGGTTAATGTCATGGTAAAATCATGGAATGGATGCTGTGACACTAAGGGGCAGCGACAGTATCTTTTATTTCTTTGTGGGAATGATTTGATGGATATCAACAGCCTGTATATGTTATCTCAACATGTTTTTTTGTTTTTTGTTTTTTTACATCTTGAAGTATGAATGACAAAAGTTAAGGAAAGAATTTTAACACATAACATCCCAATATAACAGAAATAAAAAGTAAAATTTGTCTTCTTAAGGGAGCTTGAGGGTGGGGATTTTATGAATTTTCGGGAAAATTTTGCATTTTAGAATTTATGCTTAAAATCATTCTTCAACATCTAATTAAACAAATTCTAACACTTTTTTACATAAATAAAAGCTATAAATATGATAGATTTGAAGTTTCAATTATTCCCCTTTTCTCTTTTTACCAGGAAATACCATAAAAACCGAATGTTTGGGGGACATTTTTTTTTTAAAAATAGGGTTACAGTTTTAATTTCTTAATCATTTTCTTTATTTTTCAGTTACAGGCTTCATATTTTGCTGTAGGTTCCTTCATAGGTGGATACAAAAAGCTGCAAAACAAAATTGAAGATATCTGTACAATTTTGTCTTTTATAAGCCATGGAATTTCAAAAAAGGTGTACTTTTTTGCGCTTTCTGGGACCACAAATATTGTAAGATAAGCTCAGTCTGAGCTATTTTTTCAGCTATTTGTAAAGGGTAAAAGGAACATAATGCAAGAAGAATCATGTCTCTATCTTTACAAATAAGAAAATGGTTAAGAAATAAAAAAAATTTGTTTATTTTCAAGATGGCCGTCGTTACCATAGCAACCGAGATATTTATTTGTGAATTAAGATTGAAATGTTTATTTCCTAACCTGTAGTAAATATCTGTGAAGTCAAACACTGAAAACAAACGATTTCTAACGAAATAGAAAATTTGATATCGAGCCCCCTTAAATGTGTCCTTTTAAATTTTATCAAAGATATAAGAAAAACCTGGCTAATCATCCTCTTCCTTTCATCACTGCACATACCTGAATCCCTACTTCATTCAAACATAAGGAAGCATTAACAAATTGAAAAGAAAGGGACTTTGCTAGAACCTTTGTTATGAAGTTTTTGAGCTAACAAAATATAAAGGTCATGCAATCAACACTTGATGCAAAGTAAAATAAACACACCCGTTCCCCTCGTCACTTCTTCTCTCTCCCTCATATTTCTTCAGTATGCCGTTTTATCCCCCCTCTCACCATAAAAATGAGCATACTTTTTTTTCTTTT
>JAOYNN010028796.1:0-12760 GCA_025770095.1 Goniobranchus kuniei | reverse complement strand
GAGAGAGAGAGAGAGAGAGAGAGAGAGAGAGAGAGAGAGAGAGATAGAGAGAGAGAGAGAGAGAGAGAGAGAGAGAGTCCTTACCTTTGTTTTGTAGCCTAGAGAACGACAAATATCATTCTTTCAAGAACAAAGCAGTGACATGAGATGCGTACTGTTATAGTTAAGAATCCCGTATACTTATCTAAATATCTCAACCAATGTCTTGGAACACAAAGCAGTCAGGGGCATCCCAAAGTACTCGGATAAGCATGGTTATTTTTATAAGATGCATTACAGATTCAGATCCAACTGTCTCAACTGATCAGCCTTAAAAATTATGGGCCTAAGTGTCTTATAAAGGCAAACTGATAAATGTTTGGTCGCCTGACACAGCACTGCAGGCCCCAAGAACCATTGGCAACGCGGCACAAGAATTACTGATCTCACGCCGTCTCGCACCTGAAAGAATATTCTGGGTTTTTTTTATCCAAAATTTATGCAGATCCACACCTCCAGGTACCAAGCATATCTAAATAAATTGTAAAACCTCGTATATGCATTTAATCTACAAGAGAAATGACTATTGTTGCCGAAAGATCAAAATCAGAATCAGGATTTTTTTGGTCAAAAAAACTTTCAAACAACCAGTTACTGTTTTAGATATATTGTTATCTGTCTCTCTAAAAAGTTTGTAAAATCCAAGTTAGATACAACAACAACAACAACAAAACTCATATCCCCTCTTCCTACTTGGCTTCCTGATCCAGTTGCTCTTCCAGGTTGGCAATCTTGCCTTCCAGGGCAGCAATTGTTGCTTTGGTGCGAGCCCTGCTTTGACCTTCCAGCTCTTGAAGCTTTTCCTTCATTTCCTTGTTTTGCCGCTCCAAGGCAAGTCTTTGATTTTCCAACTTCTGAGACACTGAACGTTCTGATGCCAAATCAGTAGCCAGTTGCTCAGCCTTAAGGAATCATAATTACAAAAAAAAAATTCAGAGATTTGCAAAAGCTTATGGATCTGGTCATTATTACAATATTTCTAAATTAAAAGGATGCTTGATGGCAAATAAGATTCACATACACAAGATCATGATTCAAGAATTTCAATATCAACCAATATAATATAGTAGAACCTTTGAATTTCTCATCCCAAAAAAAAAAAGGAGATGGTAAACTTTGATGTTTGATGTCTTTACCTGTAATTGAGCCTTCCTGGCTTTGTCTGTATTAAGCTCTGAGTTGGTGTGTTCATCATCAAGCTCATCCTCAAGTTCAGCAATGCGAGCTTCAAGGCGACGTTTTTCATCCATTAATGATTGTCTGGTTGAAATTGTGAAGATGCCATGATAGCCATAGTTCATATAATAATATACATCAATCTCTGATGGGACAAAAGCATTACAATTACACATAAAAAAATTTTTTTAAAAACCACAAATTTATAAAATTAAAATTCACTGAAGGGCAAACATAAATTAAATATAAATGATACAGTGGTCTCCACTTAAACATCCACATCTGCCTAACATCCACATTTCTCCAAGATACGGAATTTCTTCTTTAAAAATTACCTCCCATTACTTCGACTACCATCAACATTTTGGGAGAACGTTTAATTATACTTTCCCTCCTGAACGACAAAAAAACAAACCAAAAAAATCAATAGCCTGTACATTTCAGACATGCCGAAAATGGTGAGTGTGTTACGCCAGCCTCGTCGTCCACAACAAAAGAAAGCAATAGTCACTATATCACACACAAACCATTCATACAGACAACAGGTGAGCGATGGCACACCAGTGAAACAAATACCTTCTCATCTCTATATGTATACAGATATGCAGCCATTTTACAGGCGCACTTACTCCAGCATACTGAGAAAATCCTACTTCTTATGGTCAGTACGCGAGTGGGGGTGGGGAAATGTGTCTAAGCAGCCTTTCCCAAGGACTAAACAGCACCATAGCACAGACCAGTTTTGAATTCAGAACCTCGCATGTACAAGTCGAAGGCCTTGACCCCACAGCCACGATATGTCAGTGCCAATTAGTTACACCAGTTGCACAAAAGAGACATCTGTAAGAAAGAAAAACTATGAATCCCCTATTCATGATGTGATTTTCATTACAACAGATAAGAAAAACATTCAAAGTGTGCACAATTTACACAAGAAGCACACTGACCATCTAAAAACCCACCAGTTGGAAAAATAGAGAAAAGGGATGTTAGGCTGAAAGGGATATTATTAGGCATACAGTGAGGAAGATTGGACTGTCTCAAAGGACTGTGTAAAATGAGGGAGATTGTATTGTTTCAGAGGACAGTGTAAAATGAGGGAAATTGAATTGTCTCAAAGGACTGTGTAAAATGACGGAGATTAGATTGTTTCAAAGGACTATGTAAAATGAGGGAGACTGGATTGTCTCAAAGGACAGTTTAACATAGAGTTGCCAATCATGATCACAGCATTAATTTACATCCAATCTTCAACAAGATTCTAAATAAGCATGAGAAGAGGCAGGGCCTGAGGGACAGAAATTTGAGCATGGTAGGCTGCCATTACCAATGACTATTGATTATCTTTAAACCAACATCAAAACTGGATATAGTAGTATTTCTTGCCCATTTTCTACATTTAAGAAAGATGTAATATATAATCTTTACAATCGACAGCTTACTTGCTATTAGCACTACTTCCAATTTCATCAGCCATTTCATCTCTTTCTGATTCTGCATTTCTCCTGGCACGTTCAGCAGCTGCCAAGTCTTCTTGAAGTTTCAACAGTTCAGCTTCCAGATTTTTCACCTGTGGAAATATATGTTTAATTAACTCTCAACTGTTCCAAACAACGGATTTCGATCATCGGTGATCGATGCCCCATACCCTTTTGCTGTGCTATTTTCACAATTGTTAGCATTTTCATGAAAATATAGGGATAATTTGACCCCCTAAACATATTTTCATTTAAAAAATCAGATGTAATGATATTATTGAGATTTATAAAAAGGTCTTTGCCTCGAGTCATTGTTTACCCTTTCCGTAGCCATCTTGGATTCCTTAGAAACATCGGCAATCACCTCGACATAAAAAATAATATCTCAGTTCATAATGAACAAAATACAGTATAAAGGCATCCTTTCTAATCTAGAAATAGTGGGTGAAAGATGAAATCATGACAGAATGCCTGAGATTGACCAGTGGACCAGTGATGAGTACTTAGAACCAGCCCATGAACCATGCTCGGCCTTCACTCTCACAAGGCAAGTAGATCTGATGTGTTGTTTACATATAGATCTAGAATTTCAAGCTCCTTTCTAGATCCAAATGGCCATAATGTCATGAAATATAAGTTTTAGCAACAGATTCTTTATTTTTACACTTTGGGAAGACCTAAAGATCTGTCTCCCTGTGGCTCTCTGTGGGTCTACAGAAGTGAGAATGCAGGGCATCAGTAGAGTGTGTTATAATGCAGTAAAGGACTGTTATGCAGGAAGATCTATGTAAAAACGGGTTGTTATATGTAAATACATGCATACATCAGAATGTTTATGGAATTCTTATGTTTTTTTATTCTTTTATTCTATCCTCATAGGATTACTGACCCTATGACGGGAGAGCCACAGGGGGTAACTGGTGACCACAAGAAGGTTGACCACAGCTCCTACAACCCAGTACCAGTACCAGTACCAACTTTCAATCTTGAGTATTAGCAGGGAGCACATGCCAGAGTGCCAGACAAGGGTAGACCTCAAGAAATTCTTATGGCCTGTTGACTTTTTCACGTTAAAATTTTTAATCTTTTTTTCAGTGAGAGCCAGGTGCAGTTGAGAGAGTCAATGAGTATGGGGTGCAGAAGAAACGTGTGTATGAGAGATAAATTTCAACCCTTAGTCTGACATGATGTTGTTAGGAGTCTTCTATCAGGGATTTATAGGTACAGGATATCATTTATTTTTGTTATAACCATAATTTTTTACAGTGGATGCAGACTAAAGTTGTAAGACTTTATTTTAGCATTTCATTGATATCACAAGGATGAAAAAATGCTTTTGTTTCATAAATAAGCAAAACACCCACTCAGGTATTACAGAAAAAAACATCCATAGGTGTTGTAATAGGTTTTTAGGCTACATGTTGAAGGAATTCTGACAATGAGGAGGGAAAGAAAATAATACGGAGGCACCAGTAGGGGAAAAGAAAAAGACAAGCAAGAGTCATCCGATTATGCCTGTTTGATTTTTCTAAAAGGATAATAAATTATAAAGTTATCATAAATCACATAAAGTGACTATCAGAAATATTACATTCTTTTTGTCTGCCAATTTTTTTGTTTGTTTGGAGGAAGACAAGAGTTGTGTGGTTGAGGCTTATTCAGTGGTTTCTGTTGACTTTCACTTTCATCTTTTTTTTTCTTTTTTTTTTTAATTTGCGGTTTGACTGCTTTCAAATTCTTTTTGCTTACTGAAAGAATTTCACACTGATCCATACAGGTATACAAATCCTTATTGACCTATCACTAAGTTTTGAGTTTGTTGTCAAGCATTATAGTAGGATCCTTCACTTTATAATCATTTCACTTTTCAAGTTTTTTTTTTTTTTAAATTTCTTGTGTTTCGACTCCCTCATTTTCTTGTCACATTCCTCTACATCTGTGACAGATTTTGTACCTGAATGGAAGTTACATATATTTATTAACCCAGGGCTGATGGAGTAAATAAAGTATCAATATACATTGTAACTTTAGCTCAGTCAGAGTCCTTAGTCAACAATAATACAAAATTGCTATTCAACATGGATTTTATTTAATGCAAATAAATAGAAAAAAAACATTTTGTTGACCCTTCCAATATGTTGTTTTAAACCAATCCAAATTGCTCAGAAATGCAATTTGGAAATATTTCTCTTAGTTGGTGTGTTTGATTTTATGTTTCAGAAGATAATAACCCTCCAAAACAGGATCACCTATCATACCCTCTTAATTTTGCTTTATTTTTTGCATTTCACTGCCATAATTTGTGCTCAAATCATTCATGATTATGGTGCAATTTTTTTGTTGAATAAGTTTTTTTCATTTGTAAAAGACATGTGGCTAACTTATCATGAGTCAAAACTAAACTGGAGTGGGTTTTTTTCCTTTACTGTTTATAACTTCATATAAATTATTGCATGTTTTTGTGAACAAAAAGTCTGCATAAATTGTTTGCCTGTATGTCTCCATGTCAGTCAAACGATGTAGAACACATTTAACAAATGTACAGCCATTTCTGATCAAAATGAAGGATCATATGACAACTTACATGCACAATTTAATGAGAAACTGACAGAAAACAAAAAGTAGTGTCTTTAAAAAATGTGTAAGGGATAAAAAGCCTAGAACAGTTGAGAGTTAACATCAAGTTTCAGAATCCTATAAAAGGATCAAAAATGGCATAAATATAATATACATATTTTGCTGGTCCAGAGCAATAATGTATGTCCAAAATATTCATTTAAGAAATCTGACTTCAAAGTTTTAGGTCATGCTGAGTTTAAAGAATGATACAACAATTTTGTACTTTGAAAACTCTCTTTTCAGCATTTTGGACTTACAACATTTTTGCTCTCAACCAGCGATTTGTAGACAAAAGCTACATCCTAAATTTTACTGAATCAGCCTAAGAAATAAGATTATCATTTGACACTTTGAGGTAGCCCTGTTTTCAGCTTGCTTTGCATATTCCCCATTATCAAAGCATTATATATAACCCAAGCAACTGAAAACACCTACATCTGAACCGATTCACAAATATCACTTTACGAAAAAAAATCATCCAATTCACAGCATAATACTGTATGAAAATGGTCTTACCTTCTTTTCATTTTCTTTCAAAGATGATGTCATTTCCTCTCTACCTGAGCGAGCCTCATCCAATTCACGTTGGAACTCTTTCATCTGTGCAGAAACACGTTTGTATTGTTTGACTGCATCATCCTTGACCTTGTTAGCCATTTCAACCTGTTGTTCTAAACCAGACAAATCACCCTGTAGTTTGTTTCGAGAATTAACTGCCAATGCTTTCTGTTTTCGTTCATCCTCAAGTTCAGCCTCCATTTCTCTCAACTGTGAATAAAAAAACAAATGTTTTTTAATCAAACAAATAAATAAATAATGGTCATACCACTCAGTTCAAAGCCAAAACAAACATTTTAGCCAACCATAACTCATTTCTTAATTCTTTTACATTTCTTCTTTTGTATCTGTTGGAAGAAGCATTGCAGACGTTGTTTGGACCCACCACTGTCTGAGAAAGTAAGCATAACTATCACTGGAATAGATATGTCAGCAGTATTTGACACCATTGACCGCCGCACTCTGCTGACAATCATGAATACCATAATCATTTAGGACGAGATGAGATCAATACGCTTCCTTTTTTGCGATACTTGGATTGAAACGAACATTTGTGGAGCAACCAAACGGACCACTTTCCTTAGCAAAAAGGCACACCCCAAGGGGATAGTCTTAGTCCTCCTTCAGAAATTGCATATGCTGACAGCATCGATTTCATCACCTTATCTCCCACAGATGTCGGTGGAATTCAACAAATACTACAGAAACACCACCTCTTTGTAAACGTTGAGAAAACAGACATAACAACACTGTCGAAAGATGATGAAGACTGGAAATCCACAAAAAAAGTTGTCTCCTTGATCGGATATAGGGAGGATGTAGAAAGAAGGAAGCAGCTTTCCACAGTTGCACTCCATAAACTTACCAACATATGGAAAAGAAATGACAAACTGAAGAAAGCTACAAAAATAAAACTATATAAATCGATCGTGAAGTCAGTACTTACATACAACTGCGGAACCTGGGCTCTAAGTCAAAGCGAAGAAGACAAGCCAGATGCATTTCACAGGAAAGAGCTTAGGAAAGAGCTTAGGAAAGTACTAAACATCCACTAACCAACAATATGAACCAACAAATCTCTATATGACAAATGTAACAAAACACCCCTCTCAATACAACTTTTGGAAAGCAAATGACAATTATTTGGACACATACTCCGACGAAACAACAACATTCTTGCAAATTGAACTATGTAGTCTTTCTTCACACCATCTGGACACAACAAATACAGAGGAAGACCTTCAACCAGCATACACACAGTTATCAATAGAGACCTCAAACTCCTTCAACACAAGGAACTACGGTCAAATAAGGATCTAGATGTAATGAGATCAATGGCACAGGACTGAGCCCAATGGAAGACATTCGTTTGGAATATCCGAGAAGTCCCAGTCCAATGATTAGGAAGCGGCTGGCATTAAGTCAAGTAAGTCAGTACCTGCCAACATAAATGTAAAAATTAATGAGCCATATCAGAATACAACGCTGTGCATTGTGAAAGCATTTTACACATTTCCTTTCTCACCTGTCTAAGAAGAGACTTTCTTGCTTCTTCCTCTTGATCTTCTCTTCCAGCAACTTCACGCTCATATTGAGATTTCAGGGCCTGCATGTTCACCTCAAGGCGCAATTTGGCATCTTCAGCAGCTTGTAACTCATCCTCCAGCTCTTCAATTTGTTGTCTCTGTTCAGCCACAGCTGCCTCCAAACTACGTTTTGCTTTTTCAAGCTCATGCACCTGAATTATCAAAATTCGGATAAATCTAGGTAAGAAACTTGTGACGTTGATTTCTTTTAACATCTAGAAATACATTGCATGACATATTCGATGGTCATAAGACCTATCTTTCTGAAAAACTACACAGCTAAATGAAATCTCTTAAAATAGTAGGGATATTTTCCTTCAATCAGTTTTGCATGATTCCTCATACCTTTTGTATTCAGATCCTATATTACAAAGCATTGACATAAAGTTCAAGACATTAAGATCAGGGAATTTGTTATTTTCTCATCATACAACATTTATATCATTTTATACTTTGTAAAAAATGCTTACAAATAACTTTATCTTAAATATTACATTCATGACAACAAGTTAATCTGTTAATGCTTTTGGGGTTTAATTTTGTTTTTTGTTCCTTTAGATTAGTTTTGGTTTTGAGTTGTTTTTTTGGTTTTTCTTTCCCCCCAGTTGCTTTTTCTAAAAGTAAATATCCTTTAAGCCTACATGAAAAACTATTTAATGCTTACATTTTTGCCAACATCATCCTTAGAAGAAACCAGATCATGCAATTCTCTAGCTTGCTGCTGACGAGTACGATCTAACTGTTCAGCCCTCTCTTGTAATTCCTCCAACTGCCGTTGTAGATTGAGAATTTTAGTCTCCTTATCACGGCTCTCTTTCTCAGCACTGTCACGTTCGGCAGCCGCTCTGAATATATCAGATTATTAAAATTTTATTGAAATATCCAAATAAACATTTTTTCCTTAGATAAGATTTTTATTGGTAAAGCAATAGAATTATGAAAGGTTTAAGGAAATCCAGTTTAAGGGAGCAGACATTTACTGCATGAAATGGGAAAGACAGGAAAAACCCAATGCCAAAAGAATCCCATTTCTTGTGCATGCAAATATCACAGACAAAGTTACAGGTTTTAAAACCTACTCTGATAGAGTTATTAAGGTGGAAATAAATATAAAGGAAACAACACATTTACCATCATACAGGCACATGCTCCAACATGCATTGCAGAACATGAAAAAGTAGAACTACTGTGCAACCATTAACTCAGCATTGACAACAGCAGATTGAATTTCAAAACAGTGATTAGCGATTTCAAAACTAAGACATAACAAAACATCAACTGCATGGGAAAATTTGGCATGGGTCAAAGAAATAACAGAAGCCAATGGCTACCAGAATTTGCCAAGGAATAAGGGATGAAAATAGCAAACACCTTGTACCAAAAACATAAAGAAGAAGATTGCACTTGGGAATCTCCAGATAGCAGAACAAAAAACCAAATTGACTTTGCAATGTGAAATAAAAGAGAAATAATACAGAACTGTGAGGCAATCAAGAAGGTAGACAAGGGAAGCGACCACCGCAGTAAGGCATGAAGACCCAATATCTCCCAAACTTTTCACCACCACAATTCAATAGGTATTCAGAAAGATCAATCTGGAAGAGAAGGGCTTGAAGACAGATGGCGAAACCCTTACACATCTGAAACTTTCAGATGATGTGGCCCTCATGGCAACCTAAATTCAAGTTATGGAAGATCAACTTAACTTAGTGCATAGAGAAAGTTTAAACATTGGACAGAAAATTCATAGATGTAAAATGAAATACATGACGAACAAAGACTCAACATCGATTTTACAAAATATATACATCGATAATATGGAAATGGGAGTCAAAAAATAAAAATGGACAACCCATCTGAGACCGAAATCAACAACAGAATAAAGGCTGGAAGGCATTTGGACCATACAGAGAACTATATTTAGATAAAGATCTAACCATCAAATGCAAGAGAAAAGTATTTACTCGATATGTGCTGTCAGTAATGACATACAGGTGCCAAATATGGACTCTCATGAAAACGCTAGCAAAGAGGCTTAAAACAACACAAATGACAATGGAAAGAAGAATGTTAAGTATAAAGTTACTAGCTGGGTACCCGTTCGATGAACGGCAATCAAATATGTGAGTGTTGTGTTGCCATTTGTTCATTTTGAGTTTATATATTTCAGTAGCTGTCACCAAATGCAATTAATGTGCTACAAAACTCTTGTAAACTTAATTTGTACTAAAATATGGCCTCCCATTAATATTTTCTATAAATAGATATATACATTGCATCCACCTATATAGGTTTCAACCTCAATGTATTGCAGGTCGTACTCTGTGAGTGTTAATGGCAAGGCAAGAAACAATTGGCAGAAAAATAATATTGTAAAAAAAAAAGGGAGCCTGGCAGAAGAATGCAGATGAGAGAACAAGCTCTCGGGTAAAGAAAATGTTGTTTCTGCACACTGTCAATAATCATAGGATAGATTACGACAGTGTGCAGTATGCAACTGTTTCCTGTTGTCCCTACGACCACTCATGTAACACTTCTAAGTTAAAGAGATAGCCACTCTGGCGTAAAATAGATGGATCCTAAGTCTTTTCAAAATACAATATCACTAAGCATTACTCGATTAATGCTATGCTCTCAATTGCAGCATCTATTCAGTAACCCCTCACCTGGTCTTGTTCTATGAAAAAAGCATTTCCAAAGGTATATTGAAAGAATCTGGTACTGTGATGTTTGTCTATCAATTTCACGAACAAATTTGACGAAGCAGTAAGGGGTACAGAATGAACCAATTTGCCGTATTCAGACAATGCCTGGAGGGCCACCACTGTATCCTAAAAAGTAGAAAATAAAAGAAAAGATAAACATAAACAGGTTTGTTCTTAACAGTAACAAAACAGTACTGCTTCTTGGTACCCCGAACTCCAGGACGAGAAGGTCAATATATCTGAAATAGGAAGATGTGGTTGTGATATTCAGTTATCAGAAACAGTAACAAAGTTGGGTATATTTTATGATTGTGATTTCTCAATGTCGATAGCAGTAAACAAACTACTACAAAAAATATTTCATATTCATATTATCAGCACACGGCGTAGCTAGACCACTCCGTTCAGTTACCCTATTGCCCGTACTAAGTCATGCTGACCTCGCGTGACCGAAAATCCCTTCATTTTCCCCTGTCAGAAGTTTGAAATGGGACTATTTTGGTTCATTGTTTTTACCTAATGCATAGTTTTTAAAAAATCATAATAAAGTTGTTTAACAGACATGTTTTCTAATGAACAGATGATTCATAGGACATCCATAAAGGCACTTACCAGAAAGAATTGAGAGAGCTCTGTAACTTTTCAATATAGAACAGTTTAAGCATTGTGAATCCAATGAAAATCGGCAATTCTATGTGCTCATATAAACAAAACACACATATAACTTAACACACACGCAAACACATTATACTATACACGGCCTAGGATTCAGTATGAACTTTGATTAAAAGCCGCTTAGAACCAGACATAGAATAGGGCTTTCTCAAAGAATTTTTGGTACCATAATGACATGTATCTTCTCTTTCAAAGAGCTTTATGGGATAAGAATTGTATGTGCATGAATTTTGTAATTACACGTTCAATAGAGAGATGTAAAAATAAATAACAAAAATTTACTCACACAATTCAAAAGCTCAATTCACAAAAACTACAAATACTAGAATGTTGAAATTTCAATGAACCAAAGGAGTGGTGTTGGATGAGTGAAAGAAACAAATAGGAGAAATTTTGGCGCAATAATTTGAATGCAGTGAAGGGAAGAATTTATGCAATTTTCATGCAATGCCATTGACCTGACAGCTGGTACCGAAAAATGCATGTGACTGGTAGTGATCTCGAGCAGGAAGCCGGGCGAAGTTGATTAATGGCCTTCGGCTGGCCTCAACTAAATGGTTGTGGTTTTCAGTTAGAGTGAGCCGCCGTGGAGAAGATGAGATACTATGAATCAAATAGATCACTCTGTCTATAAAGCAAAGAAATAAATGCAAAAAGTCAAAATGGAAAGATACTAATAAAAAGTTAATGACTTTATTAGTCATATCACTTGTCTCACCGTTCGTATAAATGGTCGGCAAACCTCCTCACAATTGGTAAGCTCTAAGTGAATATCTCGATCCAACTTCAGACATGAGTGGGTATACTCAAATTTGGCCAAAGGGAGATCACTGTAAAATTTTCAAAAAAATAATATTGGGTCTTAAATGAAGCATATGTTTTGTTGTTTTTTTTCTACCACTTTGCTGGTATGTAAACAAAAATGTATGAGGGAAACTGAAGGAACTACATTTCTATACTTTTAATTCAAAGCCGTTGAGCAGCAGCTTCTGTAAGTCTCATGGAAAAAAACCAGCTGAGTTTTCTCTTCTCAATGTGAAATCACAGTGCTCATCATTCAAACACATTCATTACAGTAGGTACCCAAAACTGACTGTTTCAAATTGTTTAGATAGAAAAACGAAGTAGTCAGCTGGATAGAGCTCATTTTCCTGAGAAAAAGTGTACCAATTTTTTTGTTCCCGGACAAAATTGAGCACTTTATGAATTTTTAAAATATTTATGGATATTGCATTAGAGCTTACGTGATGCAATACCAACTTCAGCCCCCTGTAAAAGTAAAAAGAAAATGATAACACATTTAACAAACATAATAATATAAAGGTAACCATGCATAGAACACACTCAATTTTTTTCAAAAGTATATTTCAGCAACAAACAACACATATTGCTTCACAGTTTCAAAAATGTGTCATTTTCACCACTTTTTAAGGAAAAAATCACCGCATTAGCCATGCAATACAGCAACTTTGAGATGGCATGAATCAGAATCTAAGCATTCAAGATATTCCAGAATACACTTGCATAGAGTAAACGTAGTACAGAATACACAAAATAATTATGATTGCTTTATCTTGATTTTAAAGCATCTGAATACTACCTTGTAATTCCTCCAATATAAACTTTCATGGGTGACAAAGGCATGCACAAATGTTTCTATATTTATTGAACAGTAAACATTGTATTAGAAAATAATAGCTCAACAACTATTTAACGTATGAAAATGTATAATATATCATTTTAAAACTCATAACTAGCTCTTTTTAACCAATATGATAGTTTTTAAAAACAATCTTTGAAAAATAACATATACATAAAAATCAACATATTAAGTTTGCAAACATATTGCCATCCGGGAGGTGACAAGGGAAATCGTCATAACGTAAATGAAATTGATTAATAAAATTGTAAAGAAACTAGACAG
>JAOYNN010028686.1:0-12762 GCA_025770095.1 Goniobranchus kuniei | reverse complement strand
TCTCTCTCTCTCTCTCTCTCTCTCTCTCTCTCTCTCTCTCTCTCTCTCTCTCTCTCTCTCTCTCCACGCGATCACACATACAGCCATGACTTTTTAAAGGGAGGCCTTTGGTGAAAATGTGAAAAAGAAAAGCTGTTGAAAATATATGTACCCTTCGCGTATATAACAGTGAGAGAAGTATTTAATAAAAGTATGCTGAAAGGCTGGACTCCTGCCATCACTTCAGCGGCAGTTTGTTTACTTCGGTGGGACGTGTCATATACCCTAGTCAGCGTTCTATTAGTGGAGAATGGAGAATTTCTTTGTGGTGCAAAGTTTCGCTCGACCTTGATGCATCGCGATTGGTTCACAGGCCTACTTAGCCCTCACTTTGGTCTATGATAGGCCTACCAGTAGAAGAACTGGAATGTTGCGTGGAATTGTGGGACTTTTGCCTAATTTGCTTAGTAAAATGAGATGCTATGCCTTTCGGGATAGTCTGGGCTTATAAATGGATATACTGTAAGATATATATATATATATATATATTTATAGGATATGGATTGAAAACTTTTCTGGTTTTGTTGACATGTATCCGGTCACACTTTTTATTTGTACCTGTCTACTCTTAGTGACAGTTGATGATTATATTCTGTGAAAAGATTTTGACTGGAGTTTGTATTTATGTTTTTGCGTGGCTTTTTTTCTTCTGTACTGAATGATAAAATAAGACTATCAGTTAGTTGTCATTAAATCATTCAATGATTTTATCTTTGTATAACTTTTATGAGAAGTAATTTTCTACTTAAGAACAAATATAAAAAAAAAATTTGCACAGCCTTTTTGTTTATTTGTTGTTGTTTTCTGGTAAGGAGATCATGGTTTGTGTGTGTGTATGAATACAAAATGTTTCAGCTAGGCTACAAAGATAAACTTAACTTGTCATGGGTAGAAATGCTACTCCTCTCTCTGGCCTCTGTTTTCATGTTCAGGGGAAGAATTTGGGTGGATTAAACATAATGGAAGTTATACATATATAGAAAAAGAGACTTAGTTACCCTTGGTTGAGACAGTAGCCAGTTTTTGTATTTTTATGAAATATCTGTATGAACCTGTCTGTGTGGATGCGTTTCGAATAAAATTATGTTGTTTTGAAACAGCAAAATAGTCTGCCGAGCTCTAGGTTGTTTATCTTTCATGTTGGATTTTAAGACTTCATCACATTTAGATATTATAGTTGTCCTTGTTCACGTGTCTCATATATTTTAATTGTCCTTGAAAATGTATATCATACATTCTAATTGTCCTTGAAACTGTATTATGTATAATAATTGTCCTTGAAAATGTCTATGTGTTATAATTGTCCTTGAAAATGTGTATGTGTTTTATTTGTCTTTGAAAATGTGTATCATGTATGATAATTGTCCTTAAAAATGTGTATCATGTATAATAATTGTCCTTGAAAATGTGTATGTGTTTTAATTGTCCTTGAAAATGCGTATCATGTATAATAATTGTCCTTGAAAATGTGTATGTGTTTTAATTATCCTTGAAAATGCGTATCATTTATAATAATTGTCCTTGAAAATGTGCATGTTTTTTAATTGTCCTTGAAAAAGCGTATCATGTATAATAATTGTCCTTGAAAATGTGTATCATGTATAATAATTGTCCTTGAAAAAGCGTATCATGTATAATAATTGTCCTTGAAGATGCGTATCATGTAAAATGTCCTTGAAAATGCGTATCATGTATAATAATTGTCCTTGAAAATACGTATCATGTATAATAATTGTCATTGAAAATGTGTATGTTTTTTAATTGTCCTTGAAAGTGCGTATCATGTATAATAATTGTCCTTGAAAATGTGCTCATTGGCCATGGAGAATTCCATCATGATTTTATTTTACATGGAATTTGTTTGGGTAGAGATAATTTGTACATGGATTTGTATTAAAAATCTGCTGACGTCTCCCCCCCCACCTTGATGCATATTGGATGTAAAGTTGGAAAAAATGTTTTAATTTTGTTGTCATTGAAACTTCTGAGTAATGATGACCAATGAAATAAAGACTTTAATTTTCACAAATCATCAGGATGCTAGGATGTTGAGGACTATGTATGAGAACATATTTTTTTTATTGCAACTTAAATTGCATGAATGATATTTTTAAAAACATTTTTCATCTTGTCTTTTGTGATGAAAGTTTGATGAGTTTTATAGAAATGTGTCGGAGCATTTCAGTATTTTAGGTTTGCGTTCCTGTTAAGTGAATTAAGAGGACCAATTTTTGTATATATACCATTCCTCTTAAAACATTCCAATCCCCCAAAAAACGTTAAAAAAAAAATATATAAAAAAATTCAGAATTGTATGTTTATGAGTGTTCAGAGTTCAAATAATTTTTTAAAATCACCAAATGTTTTGTCAATGTGGAATTGTATTGTTCTATTTTGATTTCTCTGAACTGTCTAAAAAGAAGAAAAAGTAATATGTAGAATTGACTTTAACACACTTCATTAACACAAAGTAAGTAAGTAAGTATTAAGTTTGATGAAATAAAGTTTTACATAGGCCTGTAATTCTTTTATATATGAGAATTTCAGACTGGCAGTCAAGTGAGGTTTGTGTGTGTGTTTGTGAAGGTGTGTTTGTGTATGTGTGTGTGTATTTTGTGTGTACGTGTTTGTGTGTGTATGTTTGTGTTTGTGTGTGTGTGTTTCTTGAAAATTCCTGAAAATTTAAATCTATGTGGATAAAATTCTATAGTGACAGTTTATATTATTTCAAATAAATTTTGTTTTGTAATATATATAATACATATTACTAATATAAAAAAATGTATGGAATGCTAGGTGTATTATGTAATGTGATAGCATGAATATGCTTGGAAAGTCACCTAACACGAACCCACTTACAGGAACTCTTAACAGGAACTGAATGCAAATCAACAAATAATTTTCTTCATTATTCACTAATGCAATATTCTTTAACACAAAAATCTCAACTGTAACTAGATCTTGTCAAGACAACTTGAAACCAGCGCTTCACATGAAGTTTTTCTGATTTTTCTCCCGTTCTTGCACCAGCAAAGCTTTTGGCACAGTTAACCAGGCAACGCATACATGTTAAAAAGGCCAAGCCCAGATCTAATGTAACATCAGCGCCTCTGATACACAAAGGGAGTGGGGTTGGGGGTACCTGGTGAATGGACACATGTGTCTTTTGTCAAGACTTGTACTTGGTGAATGGACACAATGTGTGTTGGGTCACGCCTTGTACCTGGTGAATGGACACACTGTGTCTTTTGTCAAGACTTGTACCTGGTGAATGGACACAATGTGTCTTGTGTCATGACGTGTACCTGGTGAATGGACACACTGTGTCTTGTGTCATGACATGTACCTGGTGAATGGACACACTGTGTCTTGTGTCACGACTTGTACCTGGTGAATGGACACACTGTGTCTTGTGTCATGACATGGTGTACCAAGGACCAATCACTGCAAGGCATTGTGTTCCAACCCAAGTACATGTGATAAGCATGTGTGTGCATTGCATGACTTAAACATACTATCAGGGTCACTTGCTATCTAGATGTTCAGAGTAGTTGTAAACACAAAGGATGGTAGAAAATCTTGGGGGTATCCCTTGCACTGTTTTGGACTTGATGCCCATTTTTAATTAGTGGGGTGTTTTTTTAGATAGATGATGATTTTTGTTTATCTGTATATCATCTCTCCTTGTAGCCATTTCGTTATTTTATGCAAAGTATTATAAATGTCTGCACCCTCTCGTAACAACGTCTATTTCTCATCTGAAAATCTTTTCGACTACTTCCTTTCTTTCTGTTTTTTTAAACTAGCCTGTCGTCTGATTTTTCCACGGGTGCTGAGATGATCTGGAGACTCAAAAAGAGCCCTAAAACAGTAAACAAACATTGATATTAGATGTACTAAAGGTCGGTGTATGTGATATCAGTGCATTATAATATACATGTATTTGCTACAAGTGCAATTCACTGGAATCTCTCTATATGTTAATCCAGAGTGCTTTACAAAGCATTTGGTTGGTGTAATTCTGTTCCATTGATGATGTTGTGTCAACTATATCTCAAATTTTTTACGACACATCATGCAGAATTAATTTGTCTTGGATGGAGCATCAAATTTTGTATGTCCTACTTTCTGAGTTCTTAAAGAAATTGCATTGTTAGATCAGTTGCCAAAATAAGAGTGTTTTTTATTTGCTTTATATGAAGGACAATGGATGGTCTAACTGGATGGTCTAACCGTGTTTGAATAAATAAGTAAGATGCAAAATTGTCAAAGTCAAACAAATTTTTTATGGACTTTTCTTCTGCTGAAAACCTTTTTGGCTATTTCTGTTTTCTTTCTTACGTATATTTTATATACTTTTTTTTGACTGCTGAAAATTGAACTAGAATAAAGCCTAGCTGCTCTAATTTGGAATACCATTTATACTCTGTATCCGTGCTCAACAGCAGACAGGGACAACCGACGAGTGTACTCGGTATTCTGCTCAGTGAGTTAAGAAATGTACCTCTTTAAAGAAGATGCTGATTTCCAAGGAAGCATTCCATTTGCAGAACTCAAAAAGTTGAGCATCCTGTTTATGAAATTGCTAATTTTAAAAAGATGGTTCAGGTGGGCCTCTGCGGAATGAATAATTTGCTTTAGGTGGGCATCTACAGAAGGAATAATTTGCTTTCAAAATGTTTTAGCCAAAGTATTGCTTTTGAATATTTATTACATGTAGTTGTTTTAAATATGCAAAATACCTCCCCTCTGTGTTTGAAAGCTTTGGACTTTCATTTTGATGCAAATATCTAAAGAGAGATATCACATGGGGCCCAATAATAGTGTAAGGAGGCTAAATACGATGATTGATGGAATGGAACATTTCAGTCTGTATGCTTGTGTCGAGGGTCATAATCTGTCACCAGGACTACACTCAACAGGCAAACTAAATTGTCATCATCTCTGACTTCATTCCCATTTCACTATTATATCTGGCCCTGCGGAAAATCACATTTTCAAATTGCAAAGATTGCATTCAAAACACCAAAAATTGCATGCAACAATAGCAAAAATTGCGACAACAAATTGCAAAGACATATAGCAAAAACAACAACAAACAAAAAAAAACAAAACAAAAACAAAAACTAAAAAAATAACACATATTCTGTGGGCTTATATCTAGAAAAAAACAGCAAAACAAAACAAAACAGAAACACCCAACCTTTCCCCCTCCCTCGAAAAAAGTAATGATTAATGAAAATTTAAACATTAAGAAAAAACGTGGTTAAATATTATTTGGTACAACTTGAATAACCCCCCCACACACACACACAAACACACACACACACACACACACAAAAGGAAAGAACAAAAACAAAAACCAAGGAATAAAAATTTTAAAAGAAACAAAATTAGGCCTGAGAGAGAGAAGAAGAAATCCCGAACGATCACAAGGGCTCGACGGTGAGCGCGACTATTGTCTACATTAAATGTATCTCTACCAAAGCGATGCGTGAACTTTTAAAAAAATATCCATAATGTGGCCAACTAGATCAAACTGCGATGTGCACCTAACCATATTTTAGATTTATGGTGAAATCAAGGGGAAATCTAAAGCCAATGCGTGACCGTTCTGGACCAAATCGCGACATTAGACCAAGACAGATGGATCTATTTAGATAGGTTAAATGATACTTTATAATGCTCTATTTCTTAGCCTAGATCGGTAGATCTATCAATTATATTCCTAACTGTATTCTGGATTTCTTCAATCAGCAGATTCAGATCTAGATCTAGAATCTAGGACGTTAAGGCCGATCGACTGAACATCAGAATGACAGGAATAGAAACTCTGTAGAACTGTAGGCCTACCGGAGGTACATGAGAAACAAATGAATACACACTGTGTGTGTGTGTGCGCCTGTGTAGTATTTCAGGAAGAGAGAGATGGGGGGTGGTGGGAAAAAGTGAAGGGCCATCCATAGCTGGACAATGACTTGTGTAGATCGTTATGATTCGCCAGGCGAAATTGTACCTTAAAACACTCAAAAAAGAGCCAGAAATGACGAAAATCGCGACAAACATGCAAAATGTGCGAAAATTGCCGCAGCCAATACAATTTCCTGGAGGGCCAGAATAATCTGAACATGGTACCCCTGTTGTATTCAGCATTCGCCATTCAGGTACAACTACAACATGTACACAATACACCTGAAGCAAGGTTTAGTGCTCCTGGACAGGGAAACTTGTAAGGCATGTATATTACATATTGTATTGTACAAATGCTGGGAACAAGAACAAGTCCTTCACACCCTTACTTAATGTTTTCAAGTGCACACCATGCAGGCAACATATTGCTTTCGGGAGTCGGTGGCTAAGTGGTGATCGAGTCGAGAATAAAGAGGGTTTGAGCCTCAATAGCATGCGGTCAGGCTCATAACCGCAAGTCAGTGGTATTGTGTCCATGGGTGTTAAAGCACTTTACTTTGCTGATTTCAAAAATGTACTTTGTTCATTAAACAGACTAACAGTTTACATTATGATGAATTACAAAATTCTCTACCGCGCTACCTGACATGAATGATAACTGTTCACTCAGTCGCATGCACGTGGCTCAGAAAATATTAGACAAATCTTTAGTCAAACTGAAACTTTCAACGATATCTGTCAAACTGTCCAATTTTCATCCAATTTCCCGTCCACACCAACCAATTCATCGGGCGATTGCTTGATTCAGATGAACTTGACCAATCACACTGTAGATGTGAAGTAGGCTGTAGTCTTGTTCAATCCATCATAAATATATCCTGAAAGTTTTGTAAGGGTTATCTCACATCATCTACAAGATGTGATTATTTCCTCCAATCAAAGTCATTTTCTCACAAGTCCCTGAAATAAGTGGCAAAGGCCACACCAGTGGCGATCCTAAAGGCTAATCCGAGAGTCAATTTAGGCTGGGCAGTTCATCTGTTTACTATTTCAAAGTCATTGCTGAATTAGAATCTTCCTTGTTTATTGATATCACTCACTTTAGGCCTAGGCTTGATCTTACTACTCGCAATCCCAGAGAACACTCGATTGTAAAAAAATCCACCAATCAGAGAGCAGATAGTTGTGATGATTGGAGACTAGGCTAGTCTTCAGCCAATCGATGTAGACTAGGCATCAGCCTTTTTCCCATGCTATTAAAGACCATATGAAATTTGATTTGAATTGTAATTAATTAATTCTTATTCAGAAGTCATAGAAACTTTAAATTACATTTGCAAAATCAAAGGATAGACGAGTGAATTTACTCTACACATATCGATCACAGTAAGTGTATTTAGAACCACTGATAATAAGTTATTGTTCCAAATATTATATGTTATATTTTGTGACTGAATGAAGGTTTGGGTTATTTTTCATAAAAAATATTCATAAGGGTGGTCACTAATTGGCTTAGACAACAGCCTAGGGCCTAAAATGTTCACTGATCGCCACTGGGCCACACCATGCAGTAGTGTGTACAATGGGTAGCAGTGTAAAGATTTACATAGAATTTTGTTTTATCCAGTTGGCAGGAACTTACATCTGCTTTTCAGTATATCTGTCATTGTGTTTTTTTTGCAAATTAACATCCAAAATTTATCAAAACTTTGAAATATAAAAGAGCAAATTTTGCAAGAATTTTTGCAGAACTTTACACATTTTGCAAGAAAATTTTGCAAGATTTTAGAACATAAGGGGCTGCAAACTTACAACTGTCTGCAAATTACCACAAATTTTACCAAAAAAATTAATTTTAAAAAATATGTCTCTCTTTTTGAGGGGGCAGAGGTGGCAGTGTAAAGATTTATGTAGAATTTTGTTTTATCCAGTTGGCATATTACTTACATGCACCTTTTAGTATCAATAAAGATAAATAATGTAATTATGAATAACATGATATCTGTCAGTGTGTTTTTTATGCAAATTAACATCCAAGATTTTGCAAAATGTACAATATAAAAGAGCAAATTTTGCAAGAATTTTTGCATAATTTACAAATTTTAAAAGTTTTAGAACATAAGGGGCCGCAAATTTACGACTGTTGGCAAATTACCACAAATTTTACAGAAAAAATTAATTTAAAAAAATATTTCCCTCTTTGAGGGGGCAGAGGATTCCTTTTCTTTTCTTGATGTTTATTTTTCCTCTTTGTTTTGCTTTTTTTGGTTTGAATGGCTATGATGTAGACAAACAGACACAACGAAAGAGACAAAAAGAGAGACAGAGACTAACACACAAGGAATAAGAAAGAGGAATGACACCCTAAGGCTAAGGCCGAATGATCAACGGTGTTGGCCAATCAGTGCCGGCAGTAAAATAAAAAAAATAATAGATACTACATCTGCCGTAGGCTAGTAGGCCCAGCATTAGCCTAGCAGATTGCGAATAACACTTATTCTACCAAGTTTGTTTCTGACTCAGCATCCCCCATTACCAAGTTTTTTCCTATTGTGACACTGTCAAATGACCAGTCGTATTAAAATATTCATTAAAAATTCATTTTTTAAGCAATGACTTCAAAATTTCACATCACATTGATGAATACCTCCAGTTTAATAAAAACTTGCTTATAACACAAAAACTAGGACTTTTTTGTTTTTAATCCTTAAAATTGGTTACCTGGTTGGTATGAGGTATTCTAGGTTTAGATCGGTGAGATCTAATCTAGGTTTAGATCTAGGTTCTAGTATCCTCTTCATTGTACTTGATGGTAGGATTTAAGTCGGAACCTGAATCCTCCTTGATTGATAAATCAGAGTCAGTTTCAGATGTAACATCTTTGAATTTAAATTTCGTGTGAAATCAAACACAATTTCATCCAGATCTCATCTGTAAAAAAAAGGCCATCTTTGACAGCAAAGGCAGTTCGAGAATTAATGTTTACATTTCAGCTCTATTTTCTGATCTAGAAACTTGTAGCAGTTCAAGCAGTTGCTTCCTACTTTTACTTTTAGGAGGCACGTGAGTCCACGGCTTGGCCACGGGAAGAAAAGAATTGGACTCTGAATGAGGCGCATTGTGCTGTGTTGAGCAGATTGGTAAAATACTCTGGTAAAATATGACGCAAGCAGATATATACAGTCGAGAATGGCTATATCAACATCGTCGGGACCGCAGCAAAATGTCGATATAAGCATCGTGTCGATATATCAGTCCCACCACAAAATGACAGGGAAACAACTGGAAAAGGCAAAGTAGTAGTAGTAGTAGTAGTAAGTAGTAGTAGTAGTAAGTAGTACTAGTAGTAGTAGTAGAGAGAGAGGGAGAGAGAGCGAGAGAGAGAGAGAGAGAGATCTCAATTATAGCATACCGGTAGCTAAGCACAATTGTATATGCTCAATGCTATTGTTGGAGTATGTCATATGAGTGAGTAAAGCAAATGATTTCACTCTAGTAGACCTTGTAAAGACAGACGGCAGTATGAAAAGGCATTTTTATTATACATCGGCCGCCGTCTCAGTGATGGTGAAGGATTATTATTTCTGTACACTGGCAGCTTGAACTCTCTCTCTCTCTCTCTGAGAGTCTGCCTGTCTGTCTGTCTGTCTGTCTGTCTGTCTCTCTCTCTCTCCGAATCAGGTGTTCTCATCAGGTCTTCAACAATGGTGTTTAGTGTTTAGTGAGACTTCTCCGTTAACTTGGCTTGGATGTTCTGGTCAAAGCCAACATAGTCCTCAGGCACTGTGTCAAGGGGGCAAGATTACACGTCTTATTCACAGGAAATGAGTGGTTTATAATATCGTCGTTTGATTGGCTCTCATTGGTCTTATTCACGGGATGCAGAAGGCTATTATTTTTCTCATAATGGGATATCGCTGCCCAAGTTTAGGCCATTTATTGTCAATATTGATTGATCGCTATGTCGATATAAGCGTCTACAGGTAAAATTTGTCAATATATGTGATCTTTATTTCCTAATGTTATATAGCAAAACAAAACGGGATTTTGGTGTCATGTCGATGTAAACGTCGTCGATATATCTGTCCTCGACCATATGTGAGCATTAGTGGATTGGTAGATTAAGTGATAAGGTTCAGAATGAAGAGAAACAAATCTGACAAACATGCAAAGGCCCGATGTGAAATTTATTTTTTGATAACTGCAGAAAAAGAGGGAACATTTTGTTTAATCAACTTTTTGGTAAAATTTGCGGACGGTCGTAAATTTGCGGCCGCGCAAAAACCTGCAATGACAGCATGATATATACATATATACAATGTGTAGATGAACATCCCCATTACATGTCTACAGTACAATAAAATTAAATGCATTCACACATCCTTAGATAGTCACCCACAAAACCCTTATCCTTTTTTTACCCTTGACACACCACACATTACCCTGTCTTGTATTTCCATATTGAGAGAGGTAGAGGTAGGTGGATGGGGCGGGTGAGGGGGGACAGAGAAACAGACTTCAGCTACAACTATAAGTCTCCATGAAATACAAAGCTATTTTAGCTGCCTTCATGCTAAGTTTTCCCACTTACTTGTATATCTGGATGTAAAAAAGACAACCCGACACAGATAATGATAGGCATCGTCTGAAAAATTGGACAGCCTAGCCATTGTCATTGGCAAAGAATGGCAAGGTTCTTGATAGTATAATGATGTACAACTACAGTTAAATGGATGCATTAGTCATTTAAAAAAAAGAGAAAAAAAGAAGGAAAGACTTATGGCTATATCTACAAGGTGTCCAATAATAAAGGTGTGATAGCTCTTTATTATAACCACTATCGACTTGAAGTTTAGGTCATATTAAAGTTCATTCAAAGACATTTTATGTGATATATTACTTGTTGGTGTCAATCAAAAATCAAGCTTGCACCATCAGTTTAAAGAAAGGTCCTATTTTTTGGTGAACTTTTGCACATTTCAACATGTCAAAATGGGTTGTCTCACAAGAATTGTTATATTTCTGTTTCATGTCATTTCACAAAGCTGAAATTTAATTGTATAGGGCATTTTTGAATGATCTACATGTGTTGAACATTTCAAAAGAATTCATTACACAGTTTCAGAGTTATTCACATTCAAAACAGTCACCTTTGTTGATGGACACCCAATACAATGGAAAAAATGAATGGGACCAAACAAGCATAGCCTCCATCCAACCAAAGATATCTTATATGATGATTAGAATAATAAAATATAAAATATATTCGATATACGTTCCATAATCTACCCTAGATCCCATGCCAATACAATTTTGTTTACAGCCTGTAATTACGAAAGTGAATCTTTTTTTCACTGTTAATAGTACAGTGAACTACGTTTAAGTAGATGTCCAAGGGACATAATCGAAAAAATCGAGTTTGTAAAATCGACTTAGCCCTACTGTTACTGTTACTGTTACACAAATAGGCCTTGGCTGCTCTCACACAAATTCGCACACAACACGCTAACGAACACACGCACAACATCCACTGCCAGACTACACAAAACACACATTCACCCCCTGTCAGTCGTCAATTTGATATCTGCTAGCATGAGATCATTCACATAGCCTAGGGTCTAGGCCTTATGGATTACCGGTATGTTGAGCGTTGATTACAAAGCAGCAGAGGGTGGGGTGTTGAGCGGATAATGGGATTGGGATGTGTGAAGATCAACTTATTGAATGCAATATTTAAAACATTTTGCTCAGCGGGACAATAATAAAAGATCCACTTATAAGTAACTCAATGTCGGCTTAAGCACTTTTTATGGTCATTTGGGGTCGGGGCAGAACAAAATAATCGACTTAACTGAAAATCGACTTAAACGTAGACCACTGTATTAATTTATCTTGCCATGAAACCTGCATTCTGACTTCCTTGATGCTATCAATGAAAAATACGAAGGAGGTAGAAGACCTGAGCTTTTGTCATTGCCGTGGTAACATTACAAAATTTACTGAAAACACATTAAAGAATGGGATTAAAAACACAGAAAATGAAACTGGCCTTGCATCAGTTCAATTTCCCCTTTTAAAATGTTACTTTTAGGTCATTTTTGTATTGTTCAGGTCGAAGTAAGTTAAAAAAAATTTTCTCTGATGTGGTGTACTTTAATAAAACATCTAATACTGGCCCTCCAGGAAATTGCATTGGGCGGCCATGATTTTCGGTGTGTACTGCAAGGTGGCTGCAATTTTCGCATATTTTAGATTTTTGTCGCAGTTTCCGTCATTTCTGACGCTTTTCTTAGTGTTGTAAGGTAAACAATTGCCAAGCGAACCATAATCTGCACAAGTCATTGTCCAGCTAGCCCTTCAATTTTCCCGCCACTCCCCATCCCTCTTCCTGATACACGACACACTCGCACACATACATTGTGTATGTATTCTTTTGTTCTACGTCTGTCTACCCGTACAGTTCTACTGAGCTTCTGTTCCGGTCATTTCGATGGTCGTTCGATAACGCTCAATAGACCTATCTAGATCTTATTGAAGAAATCTAAAATCTAGTTTAGAGAATATAGATAGATCTACCGATCTAAACTAATAAATAGAGTGCAATGTACCATTTAAGCTATCTAAATAGATCCGTCCATGTTGGTCTAATGTCACGATTTGTTCCAGAACGGTCACGCTTTGGTTTTAGATTTCCCCATAAATTGTATGGTGAGGTGCATGTCACAGTTTGATCGATAGGCCTACACAAATAGATCTAGATCTAGATTTTTAGATTAAATCTAGATTTAGACGATGTACAATCAATACCAGTAG
>JAOYNN010028575.1:0-12762 GCA_025770095.1 Goniobranchus kuniei | reverse complement strand
ATTGAATCTGTGTGATTATTTGTAGGTTGAGGAGGCATTAAGTTTACAGTGTAAATTATTGGAGAGGCATTGTTTGGTCTGTTATAAATACTGTGTATGGCTTGAGGAAGGGAGAATTTTAAAGAAATTACTGTATTGTTCATATCTGTTTGAGAAATTTAGTAATTGTGAAATCACTGGTTAGGAGTAACATTAAATTCTGGATTTAAGAGATACTCATAACTTTAAGAGATAGTGTCATCTTGGGGATGGTTTGGAAGTGACTTGTGTGTGGGAGATTGTAAAATTGTAATTTCTAATTTGTTTTGTGAAAACTTATCATTGAAACTTGTTGATATTTATATATTTTATTACTATAAGTATTTTGGATATATTTACATAGATGATTAATTATTATTAATAAATATATAAGTGCCTGTAGGCTTTAGTGTTAATTTACTTGTTTATTTGACTCGGGACCACCGGAAGCATCACGGATCTTCATAGTGAAGTGGAGCTATTGGTTACAATAGGCTTATAATCAATGATGGTGAGCTTCCCAGTGTTACCAGTTTCACATATCTGGGTATCTAAACAATCAATTCGGGGTGTAGCCCTGACTGAAGTCAATCTCTATTCTCAAATGCAGGAAAGAGCTCATCATCGCATCACATATTGATGCCCTTGTGTCCATAGACATTCCTGCATCAACACAACCTAGCCTACTGTGGGAATTGGTGGATGAAATCAAAGGACATGTGTGTGCACTTGGAAACCAGGGCATTGACGGGGAACAGTATGGAGTTTTGTCTACTCCCATAATTTTATCAAGGCTGCCTCTTGATCTTCGTATGGAATGGGCTAGAGACGACGGTCACGATCGGTATGGAACATCTTCTTCGTTCCCTGAAATCAGAAATTACCCGTCGGAAAACGTCGAAACCTATACTGAAACTGCCTCTGCTCTGGGTTCTGGATCCAATATGTTAAGGAAGAAATCAGGATGTGACAGTAAGGAAAATGGCATCTGCCTAATCTGTTCGAAGTCTAATCACAGAACGGAAAAATGTTTTTCTCTAACTAAATTACCTTCTGCGCAAGAAAGGAAGGATGTGCTTGGGAAGAATAACATTTGTTTTAAGTGTCTGTCAGGTGATAGCAAAATTAGGACCACAGATTGGCTCGGACGGTTTAATTAGGATCGAAGGTAGGTTGCAAAAATCTCTTTTTTGGTACTGAAGAAATTAATCCGGTCGTTGTACTGAAATGTCACATTGGTCTCTTGTTGGCAAGATATACTCATTCGGTCCATAAACATGCAGATTTGAATAGCCTTTTGACTATTTTAAGAGATCACTAATGGATTGTGAGTGCTCGTGTTTTATGCAAAAAGGTAATACATCATGTGTGTCTTGTCGTAGACATGATTCAAGAGCTATAAAGGAATGTATGCACAGTTAGAGTGAGACCATCCCCTCTATTTTCAATGCTTGGTTTGGATCAGGTGGTCCACCTTTTTTGTTGTGATATGGCAGGTAGGAAATTTTACATCTTGCTATTTCTTTGCTCTTTCACAAGAGCCATTCATTTGGAACTTGTTGATTCTTTATCAGGAGAGAGTACCTATTTGACCGCTCGCAAATTTATGGCTAGAGGAGGTGTTTCCTCTGTGTTTCTGTCTGATAATGCCAAGAATTTCAAGTTTATCTCTGAGATTTTCAAACATTCTTGTGGCCCTGACGGGCCTCGGTGGAGATTTATTCCTTCTCTTTCCTCCTGGTGGGGAGGATTTTGGGAAAGTCTAATTGGATTGGTGAAACAAGGTTTAAGAAAAGAACTTGACAGAAAAAAAATCTAAGTTTCTCTGAATTGGAAACAGTTCTCTTTGAGATTGAGATGGTATTCAACTCTCGTCGCTTGACTTTTGTTGGGAATAGTTTGAGGATGGAGAGGTTCTTAACCCGGCTCATTTTCTCATTGGTCGAAAATTCATGTCTAAGGCGATTATTAATGATGATAACATTTCTAATGCAGGTGGAATATCCAATGCTGCAGAATTTATTTCAAGGTGGGATTGCCAATCTGAAGCACTTGCAAATTGTTCAAATTATCTCCGAAACCTACCTCCTTTGAAGGGTTTATCTGGAAAGAAAGACAATCAAGTTGGAGAACTTTTTATGATCTGTAGATGAAACCTTCCAAAATTGAAATGACCTAAGGGTTTACTTTTGAAGGTGTTTCCTGGTTCAGATGGTCTGAGAAGAATGGTTGAGTTGAAAACAAGCAAGGCGTTATCATCCGCCCTATTCAGATACTTCATAGTCTGGAAATTGTTCGAGCTCGAGAGGATTTACCCCTAGTCACAAAGTACTCTCAACGTGTGTCTGATTTTGTTGAAAACTCAGTCTCAGAGGATGAAAAGAAATCTAGGTTTTAGTAGAATTTTGAAGACTTGGATCTTGGGATGTTTGAATCGGTAGTTATTTTTCTCAACATTACTTGAGTTTCGATTACTTATAATACATTTAATGGGATTTAGGTCATCTTTCACAATGTGGATGACTAAAATGTGTAAACTACATGTTCAGGTAATGGGTGTTAAAGGGGTGCTATTATTAGCGCTTTTATTACGTCCCATTGGATAGAAAATTTTCAATTATTTTTATCAGAATGTAACGAATAAGGAAATTTATTGATCTCGAAATGAAAGCTGATCTTAATTTAATCATTTGGATATTTACCTAACGATAATTATTTTGTTGTCAACGATGATGAATATGTTCACGGTTCGTGTGCCAGCGGTCTTTCGGGATAGAAATAGACCAACCGTTTTGCCTTTTATTTCTTCATAATATCTTTGTGGTTAACATATTATGCATTTGTCAATGCATTATATTACTTTAGATGATTGGTTGAAATATTTGTTTTACATACATTGTGATGTATGTACTGTTGATATTTCAACGTGGGCACTACGTCAAAAAATTGTGTCCGATTATTTAGTGTACGTAATCTAATGCTCTTTAATTTCAGACTAACATTCGGGTTTGTTCATTTGAGGTGTTCCCCTTGTTGGACACAAAAAAATGTGTTGACGCTCTTCTGATTTGAGAAAAAAATAGGAGCTTCGTTTTGTTGATAACGGTTGTAGGCCTAGGTGATCTTGAAACTTAAGCCGGTCAATTTATGAACACCAGTCACTGAATTGTCACTGAGCAGCATCAATAAAGATTTAATAGAAGAACCAGACAAATGCTACTTGTTGCGTCAAGTGAGGTAAGTGCCCGGGTGCCAGAATTACACAAATGACATGTCTGCTGCAGAAGTAAAGACCAGATTCACAAAAGCTGGGTCAGCAATGTCATGTCTGAACGAAGTCTGGAAGAGACAGGGACATCAGTTTCAACACAAAGCTGAAGCTCTATAAGTTCCTAGAGCTCTCTGTATTCTTGCACGGCTGCGAATGCTGGACCTAGACATCATAACTGAGAAAACAATTCAAACTTATGAAAAAAAGTGCTCCCGCAAACTGCTCCAGATCTCCTGTTCAAATTCAAGACAAACACGTTCGTCCATAATCAGGTCGCAGGATGTAGCAGGATTGGTCCGAAGGATTTGTGTTCTTGAGTTATCCATCCATTGTTTCCTGGTGTTGACTGAAAAGGATCACAAATTTTATTATTTGTAACTTACACTTGATTTACTGCATGTAGATTCATATTATCTACATCTATATCTATATTTATACCTATAGTCTAGATCCTACAGCTGTGTGCCTCAAATGAACGTTGAAAATGTGGATCTAGATTTTCATGTCCCTTTCTAAAGCCAGATTGCATTCTTTACAATACAAAGAAAAGTGTCTTCTCAAGTTCAAATTCGTGTCTGCCAAATATCTCGATGTAGTTCTACAACGACATTATGATCCTCAGTCGATCTGTCTACAGAGAAACTCTTCATCTTCATTTTGGTAATAGATGTACAGGCATATGGCTGTATTTTTGTCTAGATATATTTTGAATTTCAGATTTTGATGTAGCATGGAGAATGAAAAAGAAGATGTGGTCATTATTATTATTTCGTCAAGAATCTATAAAGTCAAGTCTGTTTTCGACTTCTCTCGATCTTCCGAGTAAGCTGGAAGAGAAACAAACCCTGTCACATGGTTGATTTAAATCATGCAAAAATTAAAAATAAAAAGGTTCAAAGCGGAACAAACAGAAAAGCTGTGTTTAATTCTTACTCCAGCACCAGTTCAAAAATATTTCGAGTGATTGTCCACAACAGCAACACAAAAAACAACCAAAACAAACAAAAACAACAACAACAGGAACAAAAACCACTGCGATTTTTGGGGCGAAGACTATTGCGTTGATTTATTAGTCTTATTGAATTGTAGATCTATTTTAACAACTGAATTTTTTTATAACTATCACAAGGATAAGGATAAGAGTAATAATGACAGGACTCCAAATATGATGAGACACAATAAAAGATATCTGCTCTTCACGATGACCAGTGTTAATGTACAGACATAGCAGAAGAACAGTGTGGCTTTGAAGAAGGCAAAGTAATCGTTAACGTTCCGTAAAGTATAACGAGTGATTACAGAGAGAGCCTTAGAATTTCAGAAAGGTGTACATTTTATGTTTTAACGATGACACCAAAGCATTCGATGGGATCAGGGAGGAGGAATTAATTTCCTGACTATGAATCGATGGCAAGAATCTAAGAATAACAAAATAAGTCAACTGCAGTCAAACGGCAGCCATAAAAGATGAATGGAAAGAAGGCAAATTTCCAAAAAATTACAATGTTTGTAAGACAAGGCTGTGTGCTGTACCCTGAAATATTTCAAAGAAACTAACCATGAAAAAATCGGAAAAAAAATCAGAGCTTTAATAGAAAAAAAAGTGGACTGGTGAGGATGGAATATCGATCACATTACCCAAAGCTAGTGCCAAGGTTATAACAAGCCATTTAAGTAATGATATCAACAAATACCTTAGAGCGGGCATATATCTCGATATGATGAAATGATAAAGAGGAAGATACAAAATGAACGAGGAATTGCAATCGGTGGCCATGTCATAAACAACAAAAGACAGGCTGATGATACAAACATTAATAGCATGAAGTGAAGATCAGCTACAAAGCCTTGTGAACGTAGTAGAAACAAAGGAAGCAGATGAAAGGTTTAGAAAGTAGATCTAAAAAAACGAAAACAAACTTATAAGCAGAAAACCTCAAATACCAACCTGCAAATTAAAAATACAAGATAAACAACTGATACAAGTTGACAAAACTAAATACAATGCTAACTTCCGATATAGGAACCCTTTTTCCTTTATATGCAACCCAGACGGACATTTATTGTCATAGAAAAGATGTGAAAACTAAGATTAAATTAATAAAATGAAAAAAAAGGATTGGTTACAATGGAAACGGCTGCCATCTTCAAAATAAAAAAAAGCATCACGCCAGTCTCAAAACTTTTAAAACTACAGAAGATTATCTCTTTTTATGGTAAGAGTACATTTTCATAAAGGTGAGAAGCTATTTCAATATTGGATATTGGATGGAAACAACTAGAAAAGAGTTCTGTACTTCATTTAAATTACATTTTGCTATTTTGATGTTCAAATTTTATGATTGATTTCATAATCCTTATATTATTTTCATCGAAGTATTGTCCTAATTAAAGTTATTTAAGAATACATTACGTGCCGGTGTAAGCCAATGTCGATTTTCATGACTTCCCATACTCAGCAAGATGATATAGGACTGATCAGTCCCTGTTTACTAAGGAATTAATCAAAGGGGAGTAAACGCAGATAAAAACTTTATAGAAATTTAACATTTCACTCCTCTTAAACTTAATTTTTACTCGACCGAATAAAACATAAAAAGGATGAAGTGTCGTGATGTGTTTTTCTAAATGTTTCTCATTTCCTTTAGTTATTTTTGTTTTTCTTTTGTATACTTATCTGGATTCGTCAGTTTATTCTTTAGGTTTTGCTTGTGTGGATTCCCGTAGTTAAGGCAAGTCTTTCGTTGGGGCTATGGTCTGTTTTCTGTTGTTATATTTTGGATCGTTCCCTTCCATTGGATAAATCATATATCGTCAAGAGCGGACGATGAAGGTGAGAGGGTCGAGAAAGTAGAAAGTTTATCTCATCTTTTTATCACGACGTCGACTCTTTTTAAAGCAGTAAAAGATGTTTACATTTTACGCTCTTGCTAAGCAAATAAGAACAAAGAGTAAAGCGATAATTGAAAAAAACAACAAACAACAACAACTACTACAAAAAACAACAACAAAACAACAACAAACAAAACGATTTCGACACGAAAAGAAAAAAAAATGAATTGAATTCAATGGAATCATAACACACAGGAAGGAGAGTTGTTCAGTGATATTATATTGTCCGTATTTTCTGGAATGGAATTAGAACTTGGACAATCAACAAGAAAGGGATGACGGAGAGAATAAAAGCCTTCAGAATTAGACTTAATTTGCGTTCCTGTTCCTGCCTTGCTAAAATTTCATGTTTCAGTTTTCAAAAACTGCCACCGTTCCCAGTTCCAAGGTAACAATTCCAAGCCTTCATCATTCACTGATATTTTGTAAACAATACCAGGACCATACGTTTTGCTTTACATTCTTTTAACCCAACAAGTGTAGTTGTCACGAGAAAAAAAAAAGCATTGAAAACAAATCTGAGCTTTTATATAGCGCTAAATCCACTAAATGTGCTCAAAGCCTTTACAAGTGCTCCCCGACAGGCCTTTCCCAACCAAATACCTTCTCAACTCTATTTGGAGTATACAGAGATTCAGCCATTTTACACTTGCTGTAGTATACTGACACATCTTTCTCGACCTATGGTCCGGTACTCAATAATACCTGAGTGGAGAGAGGAAATGTATGTAGATAGCCTTTACCAAGCACTAAACAGCGCCACTGCCCGGCCCGGCCTCGAGCTCGAACCTCCGCGGTTACAAGTCCAACGCACTGACCTCACAGCCACGCTGCCATCTGAGGAAGATCTCTCTGTTCATATGCTACTCAGAATTACTGACAAGAGTATGGCATCGGTTTTGCTCACTGGTACTTTTAGGTACCAACTAGATCAATCTATTATATATACATTTAGATCACTAGATGTGTGTATAAAGGAAAAATTAGTGGGTTTACATTGTGGTTAACGTTTGTAAAACATGCAAAATTGTGTTAATGTATTTCCTATTCATTTAGTAATAATTGTTTCCTTTTTTTTCTCTCATTCTCATTCTTCCTTTGGAACTTAAATCTAGCCTGCTATATGAAGATTGTCTTAATAGCAAATAGATCAACGGCCCGCTTTACCAATTGCTGTAGTGCGAATGAGGCGCAAACTATATTATGGTTCACGTCCAACCCATTTTGAAGACTGCCACAAGCCTGTGGATTTTGGTTGTTGTTGAAATTATCTTGATCAGGGCATCTAAGAGAATATCCTGATCCAAAGTAACTTATATAAAGATCAACAGAACAATGGTGGCCAAGTGTTTACATTGGAAGGGTTGAGAGGCTTGTTAAAGTGTGAACATGGTGATGGGTGATCATTTTCTACCATCATACGAACACTACTGGAGCAGCCAACCAGATCTTGGATATCCTCTTGATTCTAGAGTCATGACGAAGAGTCGGTTCATACTGACTGTTATAAGAAGCGAGTACGTCGGATGTTTATATTTACGCTTATGTCGTCATCGTATTGTGTATATCTTTTTCGCCTTTTGGAGTTCGCGTGTGTTGACGAATTTGTTTTAATGGGTTTAATATCATGCATGTGGGTGCGTGATTTCTTAGCAATAGGCTAGAAATCTATTGGATCGTTGATTCATTCGGCATTTAGACTTTGATCGTAAAACATTCTTTTGTTGGGACTTTACACACTTAACTTGCCTTATTAGTTAACTTTGTGTGAGACTTCGTCTCACTGTATGTGTATAGATTGTGTATAGATTATAGAGTGAAGAATGCACTACTTAAGCACTATCAATTTACGGAGGAAGGATCTCACGACAGGTTGAAAAACAGCAAACCAGCTGATGATGAGAATTTTGACACTTTTGTTAACCGTATTACAAATTATTTTGATAGATGGTCTGAGTTGGCTGATGTCAGCGCAAACGATTACAAAGGATTGTATGCACTTATCAATAAGGACCAAATTTATTCCTCATGTCACCAGAAATTGGTTGCGTTCTTGAAGGAACGTAACCCTCGTACCATCAGCGACATTAAAACTTTAACCGAGGAATATGTTGCTGCTCATCCAGATAGACCCTTGGCAAGACAACGAGAAGCTTCCGTCGTATTTCATCAGCTTGTGATAATACTCGACGTGGTAGATCAACAGGAAGAGATCAAATTAAACCAACTGATCGTTCGAAAAGCGTCGGTACATCCTCTTACAGGAAACATCTTAGCTTTAACGCTAATTCTACTCAACGGCAAAGGGAAAACTGGTTAATTTGCCGAATTGCCATAGGGCGGGGGAGACCGCAGATTGCTGCTTCCAGATTTCAGCAAGTAAACCAACTGTTCATAATGGCAACCGCACTTGCCAGATTTGCGGGAAAACAGGACATACAGCAGATAGATGCCATCAACGTACTGCCAAGGTGAACGCTCCCACCTATAAGCAGCCAGTCCAATGCCAGATCTGCAAGAAACCTGGACATACGGCAGATAAGTGCTTCCGCATAAACAAGAAGGGCGACTCCACCGCTAACCTCGCATGTGAAATCCGCACAGACAAGCTGTCAGTGGCTAACACTAACATCGACGATATTACTGGCACCCTCAAATTTTACATGGGTAAAGTCAACGGAAGGCCATGTTCCGTCTTGCGGGACACTGGTACCAATGCCATTGACGTTAAAAGGCACCTAGTAACACCTGAGCAAATTACTGATCACCGAGCCATTTGCCTCGCCTATGGTGGTGAACAGAAAACCTTCGATGTCGCCAAAATTTATGATGAGACACCATTCTTCAAAGGTGACGTTCTCGCGCACGTTCTCCCTGATTCCGTTGCTGACCTGATACTAGGTAACATCAGGGGCATTGATGATTCTATTCTTTTGAATACGGGTAACGTTTGTAACGACTCTTTTTCTGCTGCTTATCCTGTCATTACACGTGCCATGACGGAAACGGATAATCAAAACAGTTCTTCTAACTCACCATCGTCTGAAAATCATTTGGAGGAACAGTTTTAAGATATTTTGACATCTCCTGAGGAATTCCGTAAGCTTCAAGAACAAGATCCTGAAATTTCCAGTATATTGTCGGACAAAGCCTCGTTATCTACGAACGGTTATGTTATTGACAACGGCATTCTGTTTCGTCATTTTCAGAAGTTGGAGTTATCTCTCGTCAATTGGTCGTCCCAGAAATTTTAAAGATAGGATTCTAAGTTTAGGACACGATTCTGTTTTCGCTGGTCACCTGAGTATTGCATCTACCAAAAAGAGAATCATGCTCATTTTTCATGGAAAGGAATAACGTCCAACATTGATAGATATGTCCGTTCATGCGATATATGTCAGCGCAAACAGCCCAAGGGCAGGACAGCCTCGCTATCTACGAACGGTTATGTTATTGACAACGGCATTCTGTTCCGTCATTTTCAGAAGAATGGAGTTATCTCTCGTCAATTGGTCGTCCCAGAAATTTTGAAAGATAGGATTCTAAGTTAGGACACGATTCTGCTTTTGCTGGTCACCTAGGTATTACATCTATCAAAAGGGAATCATGCCTCATTCTTCATGGAAAGGACTAACGTTCGATATATGTATGCGCAAACAGCCCAAGGGCAGGACACCCAACCTACCCATTGAACGCATGGAAATCGTCGAAGCCCCCTTCGACAAGGTTGCTATCGACATTATAGGACCACTTCCATTGACTCAGAAGCGCAACAGATACTTACTGACTTTGGTCGATTATGCCACGAGATGGCCAGAAGCCATTCCATTACCTCGTATCACTACAGAGCGCATAGCCGACGCCTTGATTGACATCTTCGCTCGTGTCGGTACTCCCAAGGTCATTCTTTCCGATAATGGGCAACAGCTCGTCTCACATTCTATGAAGGAAGTATTACGTATAATGGGCATCCGGTAACGTAGGACAGCACCTTATCATCAGCAAGCTAACGGACTATGTGAGCGTTTCAATCAAACACTGAAATCTATTATTAAGAAAGTTTCGGATTGCAAACCAGATCAATGGGACGAACTCATTCCAGCACTTCTTTTCGCATACAGAGAGAGACCTCAGTCTTCGAATGGGTTTTCACCGTTGAATTGATGAATGGGAGACAACCCAGAGGAGCTTTGGCCATAGTCAAGGAAATGTGTACTGGTAAGAATGCAGCTCCAGACACATTTATCAACACTTATGACTATGCCTCCAAACTACCCAGCAAGATCAAAAATATGTGCAAGATCGTGCAGAATAACGTGTCCAAATCCCTTGATAAAGCCAAGCCATACGTTGACAGAACAAAGAAAAGGAGAAAATTACAGCTGGGTGATCTCGTTTTGGCATTCTTACCCAAATCTTCAAACTCTTTAATTATGTCATATAAGGGTCCTTACGAAGTCTTGAGAGCTTACCAGAATAACAACTATGAAATTCAGATAGGGAAAGTAAAGAAAACATATCATGCTAACCAAGTATTTCCCACGATCAGGCAACCAAGCCAACACTTTCGTGCAGGTGGCTGATGTCTCTTTAGTAACAGAAGACAAAGGCCTAGGGCCTTTAAAGACAGATACACTACCGGCAGAGGCGTTCGTTCAAGGGAAGCAGTCTGCGAATTTCCATGATGTGCTCATAAATCCTTCCGTAGGGAAATCTGATCTACTTTCTACTCAGAATTTACTTCATGAGTTTTCTGACATTTTTTCTGATACCCCTAGTCAAACAATATGAATCACTCATGACATATTTCTTACTACTGATGTTCCTGTCAAATCCAAATCATACCCTATCCCATTACACGCACAGAGCGATGTTAAATCTGAACTGAGGATTATGTTGGATCTTGGGATCGTTCGCTTTTCTAACAGCCCATATTCCTCACCCATCGGTGTTGTTAGGAAAAAGGACGATTCTATCAGGCTTTGCATTGACTTAAGGAAGTTGAATTTCGTCACAATTGTCGATGCGGAACCCATCCCCAATCAGGATGTTTTGGTTTATTTGCTGGGAAATTCTCGCTATTTTTCTAAGATTGACTTGAGTAAAGGTTATTGCCAAGTCCATTTGGAAGAACATTGCAAGCCTTACACTGCATTCCAGAGCCCTCTGGGTTTGCTGGAATTTAATTTCATGCCATTTGGCCTTTCAACCGCTGCGTCAACTTTTCAACGCATGATGCGACATGTCCTGCGTAATGTATCGAATGCCATATCATACTTTGATGATATTCTTGTCTTTAATGAATCATTCGATGAACATCTGTCCAGTCTCCGAGAAGTTTTTCAAGCCTTGAAAAATAATGGTCTCATGGCCCATCCTAAGAAGACAAGTATCGGCTACAACGAAATTGAATTTTTGGGTCATATTATTGGTCAAGGGAGACAAACTCCTGAAAGAACAAAGATTGACAAAATTAAATCTTTGCAACCGCCCGCAACCAAGAAGGAAGTGCGTAGTGTTCTTGGTCTCCTGAACTACTATCGTAAGTTCATTCCGAACTTCGCCGACATTGCTTTTCCTCTCACCCAACTCACAAGACAGGGACAACCCAATAGGGTTAGTTGGAATGATCATTGCCAAAGGAGTTTTGAACAGCTAAAACTACTTCTGGCTCAGGAGCCTGTTCTGACCCTACCACGTATTGAGAAACAATTTGTTATTAGAACAGATGCTTCGGAGAAGGGTATTGGAGGTGTTTTGCTTCAGGATTGCAATGGACACTTGATGCCATGCGCTTACGTTTCTCGGAAGCTCCTCGATCGAGAGCGTAATTATAGCATTATTGAGAGAGAATGCTTAGCCATTGTTTTCACTGTCAACGCTTTTCAGAAATATTTACTATTGAAAGAATTTGTTATTGAAACTGACCATAAACCGTTATCATTTATGAAGACCAATAAAGCTAAAAACAGCCGCCTCATGCGTTGGGCCTTATGTTTGCAACAGTTTCAATTTCAGATCAGACCTATTCCAGGTTCTGAGAACGTACATGCAGATGTGCTGAGCAGACTTATATAATATTTTGCTATTTTCCTTTCCTTTTATCAAACTTAACGTCAGTAACTGTTCTCCTTTATTCCTCGTGTTTTGTATCTTCACGTCACGTCCATTGTGTCTCTTTGTGTCACAATGCGCTTAAAGTGACTTTTATATTGAGTTAACGCTTGCTGAGCACAGTGCCTTATTCTAACAGGTGATTGCATCCACAGATTGCACGAGGACTGTATCTTTCACATTGTATGTTGATTGGGTGCATGCTATTTCTCTTTCATGCCAACTTCATTTTCATCCTACTTATTGTACATTTTCTATTATGCCTCTTTACAGTTGTACTTCATCCATGCATCATTTACCCATTCTATTGTACTAATGGCTCGCCCCTGCTCCACTTGAGATTTAGATTAGTCAGTTTATATTCTTTGCGTTATAAACTTGGGCGGGGGGTGTTATGAGTGGCGAGTATGTCAGATGTTTATATTTAAGCTTATGTCGTCATCGTTTTGTGTATATCTTTTTCTCCT
>JAOYNN010028464.1:0-12767 GCA_025770095.1 Goniobranchus kuniei | reverse complement strand
CTCTCTCTCTCTCTCTCTCTCTCTCTCTCTCTCTCTCTCTCTTTTCACACACACAGACTCACATATGACGGCATAAGCATTTTTGTTACCTTCTGTTTCTTCAAACTAAGAAATTTTAATGTAGATATGCTGTTAGTCAATAATCACATTCTTTTCCTGGTGGTAAAGAAATGACGTTAAAATTCTACCTTTCTTCATTTATTTCCTTCTTCCTGTTTCATTCTACTTAGGAAACCTGATTTTTTGGAAAGGAACATTGGTAGATTCTTCTGGTTTTCAGTCTGATACATTATAAAACAAGTCAGCTTCACACACTGTAAACAATTCAGTTTCACACACTATAAACAAATCAGTTTCACACACTGTAGGAGAAGTAACAAAATTCTATTCCAACATGATACTGAGCTTAACATTGGACGTTACACTGTGATGATTTCAGAAATTTAAGAGGGTTTTACGATGAACCTAAGTTATGAGAAATCGATAACTGAAGGTGAGCAACCAAGACCAAAACTGAAACAAAAGGAATAATAAATTTCTCCTTTTTTTCCAGTGGAAAAATGTCGAAAAAAAACACAAGAGGTTGATACTTTAGAAAAAGTTGAATGGCTTGCACAATCTGTCGAAGAATCCAGTCATATATATCTGATATACAGAATGGAACCTCAAGTTGGACATTACCTTGAATACAGCCAGATCACAAGAAGACTGGAAAGGAGACTTAGACATTGCATGGAGTTATATTTCATGGAGACACAGACTTAGATTGTAGAAGTAGCAGCCAAAACATGCCTTTGCAAAAATTACTGTAAAAATTCCAGGCTTGACATGTTGCAAGGTGTGAACACCTTTGAAAGAGAGATACAGCTGGACATATTGGATATGACAAGCAATTTTTTGAGTTTTGACAGTATTTAAATTCTTATCTATCCAACATATATATTTGACATACTCATACATTCATGCATATTCAGCAACCGGCGAAAATTTCAAAAGTATATTTATAAGCAATTTGCATTTGCATATGAAAAGCGTTTTTCCAAAACTCAGTATGTGCATTTATGATGAAAACTTTGTTCTTGTTTCTAGCTATATGAAACAACAACAAGCCTAAGGAAAAAATTATTGAAATATGTGTAGATAACTCCACTAGATAAGGATAATATCTGCATGTTAAATTTTTTCTCAAAAACATCTCTGTTTTCTGTTGCAGCTGAGTAAAATTTGAATATATGATACTGAGTTTTGGAAACCTGCTCTTCATATTTTGAAGTCTGTCATGTCAAGGAAAGAGAAAAAGTACCAGTACATTAATTTTCTTGTCGTCAGTTGAACCACTGTTTTTGTAGGATTTTTTTGGTTTTTGTTTTGTTTTGTTGCAGCTCCTAAGGCAATGTCACCTGGTGCAAATTGTTTTCCTGTTACCTTCACATGTAAGATTTTTGTTACATCATTCTCTATTTAAGGCTGTGTCAGAAGATGGATGGGAGTGTATTACATGTGATCCTTCATCATCTATCAATCCTAATACAGGAAAGTGTGAATCTTGCACTGGAGAAGAATATATAAATGGTATGTACATGAACCAAATTTTAATATTATCTCATCTGGTCTATAGAAATATTAAAAATTCCTTTTCTTTGAATATTATTGTTATGATGAAAATTGAATATTGCAATTCTACCCTCCATGTCATGATGAATGTTAAAATGCTAGTCTCCGTATGATAATGGATTGAATCTAGTTGGATCTGGAGGGAGTTGCCACTCCATGTCATGTAGAATTACGTCAGGGATGTTATTGATGGTAAATGTCTCTGCGGTGATAAGAAATTGTGGATTAGAAATGGCACAAATGAGAGTAGAGACAGATGACTGCATGGTATGTTGTAAACGAGATGAAAGTGGTGGATGTAGTATATAGGTAGACAAACATTTCTCGCACCAGTCTTCCAGGGACGATGTAAATATAAACGATGGACTCATCCATGTAGCGAATCAATTTCACAAGCTTTCATCTTAGTACATAGAGAGATGTAGATATTAAGTCCAAAAAGATCTTGAACTCCTGATGGTTTTCTATTTATTGTTTCAGACTTGTTGGACACCATGAATTTATAGAATAAGCTTGGCATTGTAGAGGGTGTATCTTAACTGTTCTTAACTTGTTTGAACTTCCTTTTATATATATATATATATAATAAGAGTGATCAGGGGGCGTGGCACGTCTCCTTTGGATTGAATGATGTCGGAATCCACGGCATTAAAAATTCTAATAAAATTATAGACATGGAAAGTTGATTTTCAACTGTGTTTAAGTCTGTAGTTTATTTAAATAAAGATTTGGATTGAATTTCCAGAATTCCTTATTTTTTCTGTTGTGCTGAGCTGTTCTGTCAATTTTGTTCCATACCAGAAACCAGCTTCGCGTTTGAACTTTGAACTGACGTACTTTCGATTCTAGCCTACTGTAATTTGCATTCTGTTCCACTACTTACTGTCAGTAGATGATGATGATATTGTCTGCTTTACACTTTGAAAATTTCTGTTTTCTCATTCAATTAAAAGTAAGTCTATCTAGACCTAGAGTCAGACCCATTGATGTATTGGATCTTGATTAGGGTTCCTGACTAGGCCTCCAGATCTTGGTATGTCTAAAATCTTTTTAACTTGATCTATAATCTCGATTCCTCAACTTCAATCTTTTAAAAAAAAAAGAGTTAGAGATTGCCTTGACAACTCAATCTAGATCTAGATCTAGATCTAGATTTCACATAAACTTAATGACTTCTAGATCCAGTTCTCGATTTCAGATCTCAGAGTCAGAGCTAGATCTAGATATAAGATTGTTGATTTATGGATCTAAAACCTCAATCTTTTTAATAAAAATTTCTGACTACTCGATCTAGAATCTATACCTACATCTAGATCTCTCTAAAAATACTAGAGATCTTGATCTCAGAGCTAGATCTAGAATGTAGATATTTCTATATTATGTTATATTTTTATTGTTTACAGTTAGGTTCTGCAACAGGTGATGAATATGATAATTGTTATCTCAAGAACATGTTATTACGGAGCACAACATTCTCTTTTCTGGTTATACTGACATTTGGTTATGACAAATAGGAGGGTAGGAGATAGGAAGATAATACTTTCATTTATGGGTTTCCATTATATTCATGTTCTTGAGTCAAGGTGTGCTTACAAATCTCTCGGGTATTTTCATCCTTTTCCTTCATGTCTTATTTGTGTTTCTTCTGTCAGAACTGACTGAGTCATCCAATTTCCCCGTTCGTAGAGTGGGAAACCATGCTAGTGTATCATATGTTAGATTTATCAGTGTAAGAAATATTAGCTGGCACAGGATCATTTTATCCACTGGCACTGGTGTGAATGCTTATACTGTTTCATTTTATACACTCATTGTTGCTTGATTGCTCTTGTGCTGTATTTTTCAAAAGCATTTTTTATCTTTCTGTCAGATTGTGTTCCACTATCAGTCTGTAAATGAACCTGCTGTCATCAAGAGGCTAGTGAGCCAGTTAAATAGAAGCTCAGGAGAGGTGTTGAAAAATAAACCTCGGTGAGTATTGTGGTTGGAGGCTTTGATGGGTTTCAGAAATGTTTTGGAAAATGGCACGTATGAGGACAAGGCTTGTAGCCTGGAGAGAAAGGGATACAGATGTTCATAGAGATGAAACTGGGAAAAAAAAAATATAAGTGATGTTTGTTACAAAAGTTCCAAATGGTATTGTGGAAATCAACTAGATATATGGTACTGTTAAACAGCTCTAATCTTTGTAGGATATCAATGAAAACCACCATTCTTTCATAGTTAAACTTGAGTTAGGTTGCCCTGATGATAGAAAGATTTGTTCATGATTATTGATGCTGAGAGATAATGACATTTGCACGTTCTTAAAAATTAATTTTCCAAAACACCCTGTTACCTGTTTCTCTAAATGGTCACATACTCAGTATAACAATGTTCTAACCTACTATGGTAGAAGGCTAGATCACTTTCCAAGTAGAAATGTCAAATGACTTAGATGCAAAGTCATGTTGTTATTTTGGATTTTCTTTTTCTCTTTCTTTTGAACATTTGATCTTTGACATTCTTCCTCAGCTGTCTAATGAAAAATTCCAGTGCCGTTGTGGAGATAGAGCTGGAAAGGTCGTTGTGCCTTGAGCTCTACGCTGATTTTAAAGATTTGGGAAGGTTCATGCTTCGTTCAGGTGGACACACCATTGCTGCAGGACTTGTTGAAGAGGTTTGCATACATACATATTTGCTTAAAAAAATTAGAACTGAGATTTTACATTTCCCTCCCTGTGATAGCTCCCTTGTCCTCAACAGAATCGAAGAATAAGGTCAATGCCATATCGTCTCATGCGCGACATAAGTAGTTGAGATCGCATTGAAAGCGCCAATTCAGTACCGCCTGAACGGATTTAATGCTCCTTTGTGAGAAGGCCGCACAACACCTCTTGGCTCCCATTACCAATCTAGAGAGGCATGCCCTCGCTGGCCCTGTTAAAGGTGGAATTAAGTAAAATATTGTGGGAATTTTACTTATTATACACTACCATATCTTCTCCATTGCTCTCAGTTATCTGCAAATTTGCGGAATTCCACATTTCCGAGAATCTCTGCACCGTAGCTTCCGATTTTCCGATTTGTTTGCAGTTTCATTGAATTTCCGCTCCGAGGATTCATTGGACCTATTGGCCATTTATATAGTGCTCTAAAATTGCACCCGACCGGGTCGCTGTATCACTTCTGGTGGCGCGTATTGTTTCTTTCGTGGAGCCTTGAAGCCACATGAGTTACCATTTGGAAACTCGGAAAGTCGATTTTCAACCAAAATATCCATTTTCATTTTTGGATTTATAAGTTTTCATCAAAAACTATCATTTATCTTGAAGATTCAGGTTAATTTGAGTGGATTGAATGCATGTTCTATCAGATGGGCAAAAAACAACAACAAACCTTTCTGAACTTTAAAGCCATACAAAATGTTTGTTATTTACGTAATAGTCTAGAACAAATAATTTTGTGTAAGTATGTGAAATTTCATTTTTATGATCAGCAGAAGATCCGAAAAGGTATAAAGATAATAAAGACAAAACCAATAAAGTGATCTTATCTAACTGATAAAGGGCTCGCCCTTCTCAAAATTCGTAATGGTAAAGGGCTGATATAAGGGCCATATCTCTATCTCACCTAGGTACATGCTAATATGTGAACTAAACAATGAAGAGACTGATTCAAAGGCTGTGATGTATGATCAAGACATATTCCACCCAGATTTATACTGTTGAGTAGGGTATAGAGTCAACATTATCATTATAAAGCTGATCAGTCCACGGGAACCGTCTTAAGAATGAACGTCAGGACTAGATCTAGGCCCAGACCCAGATCGAGAATCACTGATGTCATATAAGAGTCTAGCTCCAGCACATCATCTCCTCTATTTTCCACAATAACCATACATTCTACATCTCTTTCATCTCCTATTTCATCTCCAATATCATCTACAGGGCCACCTTCATCATCATTCCCTTATTTTCCATTCCATCGCTAAGTTGCGACAGCGAATTGACACTGCTCAATCAATTTCGATGCAGTAAGCAGAAATCGAAAATAGAACTCTTCTAGTATTAGAAACTAATAAGCTCTAGCAGATGTAAGTTATACAAAGGAGCTAATTCCGTGCTTTAATCAAGTATGCCATGGTCAACTGTCAGCCCAATGCACATAAAAGGCGATGGCAGGCGATAACGCCATTTATCAGCTAAATAAAAGAAAGGCTAAAACTCCTATTGTTTGATACAGGTTGATACAGACTGTATTCATTTAGTCTAGATCTTCCATTCCAGAGCTTTTTTAGATTAAGATCTAAACCTCAACATACTATTATTCAATATGGTTTCTACTTTTGGAAAGAAAGAAATGATCAAATCTGTATTTGAAGCAAAGAAAGATTGTGCGTAGCCATTCCCTACACATCAACTAAAACCAAATTTCTGAATGAAAGGAATCAAATTCATGTAAGCCTACAGTGGAACAGATTCGTAACCACAGATCTTGATTGGAAAAAGAGAGGTAGACATCTAGGCCTCTTAAAGGGTAAAGCAGGGGCTTAACTGATCAATTGAAATTATAAAATTAAATGTAAATTGACGATTTTGCTGTGCAGGTTTTGATATTAGTGATTTTGAAACTCCCTTCATTTTTACTTGTGATTCCAAAAAAAAAAGAAATTGTTTACATTCTTGAGGTCAAGTTCAATTTAATTGATGTACGTTTGGTGAAAATTCCATTATGATCTATTTTGTTAAGTATTAGATAATGAGGGTTAAAGTTAAGAAATTTCTTTTTGCCCGCCCAATATAACCTGTTTTATCAATTTCAAGGAGTAAAAACAGGGATTTTAATTGATTGCACCATTTCTAAACTTCATGCAAGTTCCACTGTATATATTTATTTCATTTTCTTTCACCATTTCTTACAGATTTTACAATCCAAAACACCTCTAAATGGAGCCAGTCAAAGCTGATGATACATTTTAATTATACCAAGAACGTCTTTCCATAAAGTTGTCATGGAGTACATTACTCTTATGTATGCATGGCTTTCTCCTGTCAAGATGCCTGTTTTTAAAAATAAACAGATACTCATCTTATTGGAGTCTTATTGGTACATTCATTCATGTATGATTTAGTTAAGATAAGATAACTTTATTATCCAGTTAAGGAAATTTGTGTCGCTTTACAAGTCATCAGTAACATAGTAAAACAATTGGATATGAATATATTAAAAATGTGGTCTTGTAAATAAAAGAGTAGCCCAGATCCATAACAATCCTCCCCTATCCTAACCAAGCTTTCCGATGGGCCAGATGGCGGTTCAACTTTAAAGTTTATATTTCATTCTTCCTCATCTCCACTGAACTCACAGCCAATACACAGTCAACACACACCAACTTCACTTGCTAGTTCCCTTCTCTGATTCTTTGTCTTTCTTATGACATCCTTCTACCACTTTGACCACATGGCCCCATCAAAGCCTCAGGCGAGATAACTTTTCCCAATGTCTCTGGACGTCTAGCTGAAATTACTGATTTTGAACCGACCACTTAGAGGTCTATTTTTTAATGAAAAAATAATGTTTTGTATCAAAAAGGGCCACTTAGACATAGCCGATGGACACATGAGCCGATCACTATTGTACCAACCTTTGAAAACTGAATGACTCAGCTTCCCAGTATCAAAACAGCACCAGTTCCACGAGCGCTGTGATTTAAGTCCATGCATGAATGTCGGGCGGCATCTTTGTTGTAAAGATTACTGAACTACATTATTTCCATAGATGATCTAAGTTAAAGTTAAATAGTTCTAGTTCTATAGATAATCCAAGTGATATAACATTGGAAACTATGTAATCCAGTTGTTTCCTATATCTGTGATTTTAAAGGCCTCAAACAGCACTGTGATTTTAGGAGGCCCCCTGGATTTTGGGGCTTATTTCTTATAGACTGAGTCAATTACATGGGCATATACGGTAATCTTTCTGTTGTCATCCATTGTACATGCTACTGTGCACCCTGTGCAACATACAATGTATTTCAGAGGACATATCAGGAAATGACCATGTGACAGGGTGAGAAATATCCTTGAGAAATACCTTGAAAATGACATTTATTTGGAAATCTGAATCAGTCAAACTAAAAAGGCTGACTGTATTTGTACACCGGTTTACAAAATATACAAAATACGGGTGTTTTTTTTTCTATATATTTATACACCGGTGTTCAAGATAGAATCTGGTGAGGGTGCTATATTTGTACACTTGTTGTCCACATCCATGGTGTCTCAATTCCTAACATCCAGAGATCGTATAATTTTTGTGCTTATGCACTTTATCAGAATTTCATCAATCCAGTTTCATTGTTTCATAAGGATTTGATGCCCCAAATGTGTCTTATTTCTCAATTTTATTTTATTTTCATAGCCTACAGATGATAAACCTACGATACTGGTACGCTTACTCAAAATAGCCGACGTCTCACATATCGGGAGCGGGTAGATCTAGGCCTAGGCCCTGTAAAACTACATGTTTTACCATCTAATCAAAATCAATGAGAAAAGTGTATGTTTGAACACTGGCCGTGAAGGAAATTGTGCAATATGCGACAGTGAGTCAGAACCTCGGCATATACCACTTATTTCCCCCTCTTTGTGGTTGGAATTTTCGAGTTTTCTTAGTATGCATATAAAGGCATAGGCCTACATGCAGGTGTAGACCACACTTTAGACTCACTCTACACTATAACTATAATATAATCATTTAGCTTTACACTGGGACTTACGTTTTTACTTTGTTCTTCAGGTAAAGATTCTCATGCAGAATTTCGATTTTAGAACCAAACTATGAGTAGAATTTGACGAAGGCGCTGGGAGAAGAGGGGCGTAATAGTAATAATAGTCGACCTTCCCTGATGTTTTTATGGCTCATATATATCAAGTATGTAGCGTAGAAGTAAGCAAGCCTAGCTGTCATGTGTAACCATCTACATGTACAACTACCTGTGTACTATACTATAATTGACAACCAATGTCATTTTTATTTCGATTGTATTTTTAGTCCGACATCTACCAATTTACCCGGAGCATTTCCGCTTTATTATTTAATGCGATGATTTCACTGTCGCCTATTACCATGCATGCCACTTGAGTTGGAGACAGATCAAGGCCTCCTCATTTATCATATATAAAAAGGTACCGGTAGAGAATGAGTTTGGAAAGGTAAAATAAATTTAGTACAGCCTTTTAACAGTAGGCTACCAAATCTCCTTTCTCTTCTCGATCCATTTCATGAGAAAGAGAAAGAGAGAGGGAGAGAGAAAGAGGGAGAGAGAGAGACTGACTCTGACTGACTCACGACTCACAATCTCAAACACAAAAAATCTTCATAGGAGGTAAAAACTTCACCTTGCTTTATTCGCTCTGCATGACGCTTCTCTGACACTGTCTCTTCAACTGATAGCCTACTGGCTTACGACATGGCACGTAGGCCAAGGCCCCAGGCTACATGAATAGGCCTAGGATCGGAGTGTGAATGAAAAACGGTATAAATAAAGAAATCCCCCCCCAAATTTTATATTTATACACCAGTGTACAAACATAGACTCCCTAATAATATACATAATACTTTGTCGGTCAAAAAAGCCTCAAAAGCTGATATGATTTTACTGAATATCCAATAACATTATATGCCAAATTGGATCACACCAGTAAAAAAGAAGAGACAAACATCAACTTCATAGATTCATATTCATAGAAAAAAATCATGAAATTTTTAAACAAAGATCTACCGTACTTCAATTACTTTTAAATGGTAAGCTCTAAATCCATGTCTTTTGATAAAGAAATCTTTTACTGAACTTAACTCTAACAAAAGACTCTTCATGTAAACTCTCTACAAATTTAATTTCAACATTGATTATGATTCAGATACTCCAGGTCAGTCACTGTATGTGGATTTTGAAATAAGGATGCATGCATATTTCTCTTGTAAGATAGTTCTCCCATTGCATAAATCAGTCAAACAGGAATATAAAAATTCATTTTAATCATTGTTAAATCAGAAGAAGCATTCAAATTTTTAAAATCCAGACAAAGGCAATTGACAAAAGAATTTATCTGCAATACTTTCACACACAAATAACATCTGCTATTCAACACACAGAAATATTGCCGTAAGGCCATGACTTGAAGAAGAAAAGCAACCAGAAAATATTATAAGTGGGCATTTTATCATTCCTTTCAAGTGTACAGCAACAGATCGTTTGAATAAATATGTGACCTCTTGAATTCTCAGGACCATGGCAGTAGAGAGTATAAGAAATGATCTTCAAGTACCGTAAGTAGATCACTAATATTTCTTTACACATGGGGGCCAATATGTATTCACAAATATAAGGAATTGACAATGCAGAGTTCATCTTGACATAAAGAGATTAAACAAAGGCATCTGATGGCACTACTGCAGTAAAAGAAACAAACTTTGGATTCTTCAAACTTGAACGTTTTATAAAACCAACAACACCAAACATCCTTGTAATCATTCGTAATCAAATGTTAACATCACACTTGAATCACTCCACGCATAATTATTACATGTATAACAGTTTTGTTCATAAAAACTACACCAAGGTATCTTTGAACAAAGCTTGAGATGGTAACAACAACATATCAAACTGTGATGGTCAAATGTCCATCAAGATTTGAAAAAAAAAACCAACAAAAAAAAGAAGGTAGTTTAACAGATAAAAATGTTCTTTAAAGTCTGTGTCTACACATGAATACAGGTTCTACAGATTTGCCATCATTTATCAACCAATAGGCCAGTGCACTAGAGCTTTCTCACCTCCTTGGGGAGCATACATAGAAAGTGTGCATCCCATTGCCAGGTTGAGGCATATATTCGCAACTGAGGCTTCTTCTTGATAGATGCAGTAGCCCCACAGTCTGGAGACCAATCCACAGTTTGCAGTTATGTCGTACACTGTCCTCCACAGTTCACACAATTATGTCGTGCACTGTCACATCTATTACACAGACTTGAATAGGCTTCCGGACAGAATGTGGGCGGAGTTTTTTGGGGCAAACCTGTTTCCATTGACATGTCCGGGAGATTGTTCCACATACGAACCACAGATGGAAAGAATGAATGGTGATATGAATCTGTTCTGGCTGGTGGAATGCAGAGTTTTGAACCATGTATGGATGTTCGTTATGTTTGATGGCTTTTCAGGCTGCTTTTGTTGCTGTAAATCTTGTGGAAAAGAGACAGTTTGTTTCTCCTCCTATGTGTAGATACAGTTTCAAGAGTCAAATGAGGTAAGCTAAGTAAAGTGTCTTGCAGAAGGACACAGCAAGAATGACTTGTGGTTCTGAATCAGATTGTGCCAGCCAGACATGATCCCACAGGATCAAGAACCTTTTACTCTACCGGTGAATGTTACCTGACTCTTGTCTAGTGCCAAGTCATGTTATCTGCTGAGTTCCTGACGAATATGACTCATAGATTACCATAAAGACTACTGAGATATGAATTCTATGTCAAGACCAAATAATGACCATTTGACATTGACCCAGCACCCTTAATCCTGTGGTAAAGAATAAATTGTGCTTTCTGATAATGGATTTTCAAAAAGGGAAAATCAACTGTGCTCCCTATAATTGATTCTATTGAGTAAACATTGTCAATTAATAAAAGAGTGTTTCTGCCTCTCATTTAATTACTCCCCCTAAAGCACCCTGGGTCTGGTTCTTATATTATGTTTAGTGAACAACATTCCCACTTCTCAAAATTAAAATGAGCCAAAGTTGGATGGGTGCAAAATATTTGCTGGCCTCTGAGAAACCTTCATTGATATAAACTAAGTTTAAAGAAAATGTGTATTCTTATGGGTGACTACAGCAATCTGTTGTTCAAATGAGTAGAATTGATGTAAACTGACATTCTTTGGAAGCTATCTTTATCTTTCAAGAGTTTTGATGCAGAGGACTTTTGCTTGCTTCAACTGAATTATGCAGCGTAGTTGTATTCGTTGTGACGGATATAATAAGCCTTTTTGGGGTAGAATATTTCTCTGGCTAACATGTATTTGCCACTGTCAAATAATAACTAAAGTTGTAATATCAAACTTTTTGCCTTTTGATACTGTACAGAAGACAAATTCAACAATTTTATTTCCAAGAATTACAGAGAAACACTCGACAAATCCAGGCTTTCACAATGTATTACGTGTATACAAATGTGAAGACCAAAATAAAACATAAACACTGCATAGGTCTGTGGCTTTTTTCTTCAAAATTCTTAAAGACCTTTATAGTATGAATAATGGGTTTAGCATCAGGTTCTTTTGGTAAAAAAAAGATCCCAAAATCTTTGTCAAACTTCATGTTAAATTATCCACTTGTGGAATACTGTACTGTATACTTTGAATTAAATTGTTCTTCTCTTTTCATTCTATTGTAAATTGATGGCTAGAAATAGAACTGAACAATTAAGCATTCATATGGCTCTTGAAAGTAATATAATAGGAATTGGACCTGTTTGCAAACAGCCTACTGTAGTATTGACAGATCAAATTTATTGACTCTTTGTTGGCAATTCTTGATGTACATCCAGATCTAAGTATTCACTAGATCTATTTATTTCATGCAACAAAATGGCTCTTGTATATTCCAAAATAAACATGGACCAAAAAAGAAGGCTCTATGAATCTCATCAAAGAGGTGAAGACTATCTTGAAACGGCTAGATTGCACAGAATTAAGAGGTCTATCTCTCACCATATCGTAAGGTGCGCTGAAGACAACCAAGGAGTCTTTGCAAAGCCCTGAGGAGGGCGAAGACAAACAAAACTTAATGCAAAGATGAAAGATGTGGTTTAAAAAATTGTGCCAAATCATCCCAAGTTCAGCGTTGTGATGATCAATACTCAACTCAAATCAAATCAAATCTTTATTCATCCCCATTTGTGGAAATTTTTGGACAGACTTGTCAAACACATGTTTATAAAAAGAAGAAGAATCACAAATACATGAGTTCATGTCACTATCGTCATTTTTAAGAGTTCTATGCTATTTTAAATTGTATATTCCATTATTTAAAAGTGATTAAAGCTTAATACATTTGAAAGATATCTGGAGTCTACACCCATACACACATCCAGGCAAAACCTTCCCCCCC